>CAUYSK010027742.1:12500-28493 GCA_963575035.1 Avahi laniger
TTCTCAAGGAGTGACAGTAAATGGATAAGAACATATTTTAGTTATTACAAAGACAGTGATGATATAATCATTTAGTTCTCTGGAATCAGAGAGCCTAAATGCCCTGAAAGGTACAGGACAATTCTATTTCCCTGAAAAAGATATCACCACAAAGAAACACTAAATAGTTCTAGGTCATTTGCTTTGAAGAATCCATATTTGGATTCCTGTCTGTCACTTTGGTATTTTATATCTATTGCATCTTGATGCTTCACTACAAATTTAAAATCTTACATGCAAATATATATTTTTATAAACATATGTATAAAATACATATTTTAGGCCGGGCGCAGTGGCTCACGCCTGTAATCCTAGCACTCTGGGAGGCCGAGGCGGGCGGATCGTTCTGAGCTCAGGAGTTCGAGACCAGCCTGAGCAAGAGCGAGACCCTGTCTCTACCAGAAATAGAAAGAAATTAATTGGACAGCTAAAAATATATATTAAAAAAAAAATTAGCCGGGCATGGTGGCTCATGCCTGTAGTCCCAGCTACTCGGGAGGCTGAGACAGTAGGATTGCTTGAGTCCAGGAGTTTAAGGTTGCTGTGAGCTAGGCTGACGCCATGGCACTCGCCCCAGGCAAGAGAGTGAGACTCTGTCTCAAAAAAAAAAAAAAAAAAAATACATATTTTAAATAGAAGTAACACCTAAGCTCTAGGGCTTAGGAGCAATGAGAGAGAGGACACCTGGTTGGGGAAATCAGAAGAGGCCACATGGACATGGGCTTGAAAAGATGTTGACAGGTACAGTATTTACAAGTAGTGGGAACAGAACTATTGTGCTGAACTCAGTTTTCATAACTTAAACTTCAAAGACCTAGATAAAACATGCATTTACATAAATCTCTAAAGCAAAGATACTCTTGAGATTAATAGTTTATAAGTATAAAAAAGACCCATACAGAAAGCTGTTTTATTGCCTAGATTTACACTACTCTGCTCATTAGGTAATCTCTATATGTACACAGTTGTCTGGAAACTATGATTCACTCTCATCTTCATTCTGCATGAGATTAGAAAAACTTTAGGGTCATTTTGAAGGCATAGTATCATTCTATCTCCATAAATATAAGCTCCTTATAATGCTGGATATATTTCTGGAAGTGATTGAAACAATTTTTTTTAAGTTCAGAAAAAAATAAATTTCCATTCAGTGTTATTTGCATTAGACCTTTTATGGCCTTGGATACTTTAATTGTATGTCCTGTGCTTATGTCTTCTTTGTTTCCCCGGACTTCATTTACTCATACTATTCCCCACTACCATTACCAACAGGATAAAGCCAAAACTCCTTAGCAGTGATTATGAGATCATATCTTTCTTCTGTCTCCAGACTCATCTCTAAATTCATCGGAGTCCTCAACATTGCTCTTTGAACTATGATCATCTGTTTAGTTTTCTGTATGAAATGTGTTCTTTATCTGTACATGGTGGACCCATAATCACTTCTTTCATTCTCTTGCTTTTCTTAGACACTTTCCATGATTTTCTACCTCCATCCCCCTTTTGTATTAAGCATTATTTTTATTTTAACAACTTTTAAAGATTTTATAATTGGTTGCTTATTATCTGTGTCTTTCTTACTAGACTTTATATTTCTTAAAGGGAAGGACAGCATATTTTTCACTTTGTGTTCTTGGGATGAACATAGTATCTAGTACTAGATCCCACCACTCCAGTTTTGCTTTACAGTATAAATTCTCAGAAGAGAGAAAGTGTTTGTACTAAGATTTGAATGTGGTTTTTCTCCTCCCCCAAAAATTCATGCTTAAATTTGATACCCTGGGTGGCAGTGTTGGTAGGTGGGGCCTAATGGAAGGCATTTGAATCATGGGGGGTTGAATTCCCCATGAACAAATAAAATGTCCCCCTGTAGCAGTGAGTGAATTATCTCCCTAGCAGAAATGGATTAGTGTCCCTGACAGCAGGTTGTTACATGAGTCTGGCTTCTTTCGTTTCTTTCTCTTGCTTCCTTTTTCATCACGTAATCTCTTTGCATGCACCCATCTTCCCCTTCGGCTTTCCACCATGAGTTGCCCTTGAACTTCTCAGCCTGAAGAAATGTAAAGTAAATAAACCTCCTTTCTTTATAAATTACCCAGTCTCAGGTATTATCATAGCAACACTAAATGTACTAAGAGAATTTGTACCAGAAACAGCGTGTCAATATACAGACACTTAAAAATGCAGAAATAGCTTTGGAACTAGGTAAAGAGTAGTAGCTGCAAAAGTTAAAGGAGTGGACTACACAAAGCCTGCATTGCCATGAACAGAATAGTAAGAGTGATTCTGATGAGGGCTCAGAAAAAGACAAGGAAAAATTTGGAACTTCTTAGAGACTGATTAAATTGTTGTGACCAAAATGCTGATAGAACTATGGTCAGTAATGGCCATTCTAATGTGGTCTCAGATGGAAATGAACAACGTATTGGGAACTGGAGAAAAGGTCATTCTTGTTACACCATAGCAAAGAACTTAGCTGCATTGTATTCATGCCTTTGGGCTTTCTAATTATGGTGCAGTAGTCTATCCAGCAGAAGAAATTTCTAAGCAGCAAAGCACTCAGAAAGTTGCATGGTTACTTTTAACAGCTTACACTAAGTTATAGCAACAAAGAGAGGAACAAAGGCAGAATTTATAATTAAAAAGGGAGCAAAATATAAAGAATTGGAAAATTCACAAGCAGGCCACGTGGTAGAAATAAAAGATCATTTCCAGGAAAGTATTCTAAGGATGTGGCTAGAGACCCACTTGCTAAAGAGATTAGCAGGGATAAAAGGGGGCTAGGAGCTTATAATCAAAACAATGGAAAAAAAGGTCCTAAAGGCATTTCAGAAATCTTCAAGGGTGCCCCTCCCATCACAGGCCCAGAAGCCTAAGAAAGCAAAATGGTTTCAGGGTACAGGCCTGGGACACCCCTGCTTGGCTGCCTTGGTCTGCTTTTCTCCACATCCTGGTGATTGTAGCTAGAGCAGCCATGGTTGAGGCAGCCCCAGTATGATTCATGCCACTGCTTCAGAGAGCACAAGAAGTAAGCCTTGGTGGTTTCCACATGGCATTAAGTCTGTTGGCCCACAGAATGGAAAGCTATGAAGGTGTGGCCTCCTCCAGTGAGATTCCAAGTTATGTATGGAAAAGCCTGCAAGCCCACCTGGAGACTTGTTGCAGAGGTGGAACCACTGCAGAGAGCCTCTAACAGCAGTGCCTAATGGAACTGCAGGAGCAGAACTGCCATTGGATGCCGGAATAGTAGAACCACTGACAGTGTGCAAACTCAACTTGGAAAATCCACAGGCATTTGACTTCAACCTATGAGAACAATTGCAAGGGCTGCATCCAGCAAAGCCATAGGGACAGGGCTGCTGCCTGAGGCCCTGGAAGCCCACTCCTCACATCTATAAGCTGATGATATGAGACATGGAATCAAAGGAATTATTCTAAAGCTTTAAGATTTAATGTCTGCCCTGCTGGGTTTTGGACTTGCTTGGGGCCCATTACTCCTTTCCTCTTTTGGCCTATTCTTTTCTTTTAGAATGAAAATGTCTATACTATGCCTGTCCCACCATTATATCTTGGAAGCAAATAACTTATTTTTGTTTTACAAGTTCATAGCTGGACTTTGAACTTTTAGGTTGGTTCTGAAACAAGTTAAGACTTTTGAGACTATTGGGATGAAATGATTGTATTTTGTATGTGAAAAGAACATGAGTTTGGGGGGTTCAGGGGAAGAATGCTCTGATTTGATTCAGTTTGTCCTTGCCCAAACCCATGTTGAAATTTGATCCCTAATCTGACAGTGTTGGGAAATCAAGCCTAATGAAAGATATTTGGTCATAGGGGTGCATCCCTCAAAAACAAATTAATGCTCCCCCACAGGACTGAGTGAATTCTGGTTCTCACAGAAATGGATTAGTTCCTCAGAGAGTAGGTTGTTATAAATGACTGGTTCCTTTGTTTTCTCTGTCTCGCTTCCTTTACCATGTGATCTCTTTGCATGTACCTACCTGCCCCTTCCCCTTTCTACCATGTACGGAAGCAGCATGCCTTGAACTTGCTAGCCCATGGAACCATGAACTAATTAACCTTTTTTTCTTTATTAACTACCCAGTTTCAGATATTTTGTTATAATGACACTAAATGGACTAAGACAGTTTCTTAAAATATATAGTAAAATATCATTTTTAAAATGTTAGAACAGAGATAATATGAGAGAAATTTGCTTTAAATATCATATTTAAAACTGTTTAAAAGATCAAGTTGTCACAAGTTGGATCAAGTTGGCATAGTGGCTCAGGCCTGTAATTCTAGTACTCTGGGAGGTCGAGGCAAGAGGACTGCTTGAGCTCAGGAGTTTGAGACCAGCCTGAGCAAGAGCAAGACCCTGTCTCTACTAAAAATAGAAAAAAAATAGCTGCACAACGAAAAATAGAAACAAATTAGACAGGCATGCTGGCTTGCGTCTCTAGTTCCAGCTACTCAGAAGGCTGAGGCAGGAGGATCACTTGAGCTCAGGAGTGTGAAGTTGCTGTGAGCTAGGATGATGCCACAGCACTCCAGTCTGGATGGCAGAGTGAGACTGTCTCAAAAAAAGCGGAGAGAAAAAGAGCTAAGAGGAGAGGAGAAAAGAAAAGAGGAGAGATTTTTCTCTACCTGACCAGACGAAAAGGGGGAAAAGGGAAGTACTGACAGAAATACAAAGATGTTTTTATTCACCAGTGAATTAGAAGAGCTTGCAACACTAAGCAATATGTGAGTCTTGAAGAAACCTCTGTGTGTTTCTGATAGAAAATAATAAATAATAGGATTTACTTCACAATGTAAGTACAGAGATAGCCATCTTGATCTCACCATTTCACACAAGTTTTCTTTTTCTTTTTATTATTATTCCAAGGTATTGTAAGGGTACAAACATTTTAGTTACACTTTATGTCTTTGCCTTCCCCAAATGCAGGTTAAAGGCGTGCCCTTCCCTCCCTTTAGTGCTCCCCGTGTCCTTTAGTTGTAGATTTGGTATATGTTTACAATGGAATATTACTCAATCATAAGAAATGACGGTGATCTAGCACCTCTTATACTTTCCTGGACTAAACTTAGGTCCATTATCCAAAGTGAGGCACTGCAAGAGCAGAAGAACGGGATCTATTTGCACTTGCCATCAAATTGGTACTAACTGATCAACACTAAGGTGATCACATGGCAGAAATACTCTCCAGGGATTAGGGAGACGGGGGGTGGGGAGCAAATCACACAAGTTTTCTAATTGTGTTTTGCTCTTGATAAGTTTTATTTTATTTTTAAGATTGCATGTCTACAATTTGAAAAAGTCTCTAACATAGTAAAGAAGAGAGTTTGTTAAGCTTTCACTGAATAACTTCCCCCTCCCCATTCTTTTGCAAGCAACTAAATCTTAAGGTTACAGAGTTCTTGCCAATTAGGAAACCTAATGAGAATGCATATCGCTGAGGATATTAGGGGTAAATATATTGATATACTAATTACATGGATAGGCAATAGCAATATCAATGAGGAATTCAAGAAAATGTGAACTTTTTAAATCTACAAATGTACAGAATTCTAATAATTGAATTAGATGTGCACAGTAATGGTCATTTGTAATAACTAGTGCTAGGATTTCTTGCAGCTCCTGACTGTTTATTGGATGCTATGGATATTCATGTTGCTTCGATGAAGTTGCTATATAGCACTGATGTCTATTCGGCTCCTCATTTCTAAGAACTTAATGTTGCCATTATATTGTTTCAAACAGTTCTTTGATGTGCCCCTGAAAAATCCCTTCTGGCCATTATGCTATGCTTTTTCATCTTTAATAACCTTGAATTTTCTTTTATTATCATATGATCTATCAAATTAGTAGTAGTAGTAGTAGTCCTATAAATATATGCTAAATGCAAAAGATTCAACTTTCTCCTTGAGGTCTGGAAGATACATTGCTGCCTAGACCAAAAAAATATGTCTCAGTTATTACCTTAAGTATAAGTGGCTTATTTAATAGATTGTGGGTCTGCCAGCACCATTTTTTCCTGCCTTTTGTATGTGTAGATATAGCTCCTGAGAAACATTAAAAGAGCAAAAAATGTACAATATATTTATTATAGTAACCTATCCTTTTTGCACGGCCATGACCCTGTGTACTGTTAAGTTGTTCTCTCATTATGAAATAAAATAATAATACAACCTAAACTAATCTCTTAATTCCTGAATTCTATTGTATCTGGTACCATACTGTGTAACAACTAAATATTTCTGATCTTCATAAGATATAGCTTTCATTTTGAGAACATATTTTATGTGAAATATATTTAATATATTTATTATTCTCTTCAGCCAGCATAATTATTAGCAGCAGTAGCTACTGAACTCAAAAAAGACTATTATTGTTTGCTTTTTTTTGTCATCATGCTTTTAGCCATTATAATATGTACCACACATATGCCATAATAGGTGCAATATCACCCATGTATTATTAATACTATAGTCTCTCCTTTTAACATCTTTAATGTTAATGATGATTACTTGATTTGCATTATGAATTTTAACCATAGTGAAAAATAAGATGAATAACCAGAGTAATTAACCAACATTTGTAAGTTACTGTGCTGAATGAAAACTAGTCTTATGAAACAAATCCTATTTTTTGCACCTTTCATTATATTATCTTCTGAGATAGTTCTGTTCCCAGTGAAAATTGGCACTCTTTAGGCCCTACACTGTGGGATTTTGATAATACAGCGGAAATTATATACAAAATGCTTTAAAAACAACAAAAACTGAAAAAATTGGCATTCCTAAGGCCAAATTTGTAGGCAAAGCAGTAAAACTATTTTTATAAAGCTTTAATTTGATCAGAAATGTAATAACTAAAAGCACAAGTGTTTGAAGATGGACACTAATGACTTGCATTTGAGTTTTTATATGTGTACAAAATAGAAAATAAGGCCTTGGGCTTCATGAGGAAGGTGAACAGATGAAACTGAGACTTCTACTTAAATTTTAGCCTCAATAAAATGGAGAGAAGAGATATGCTTCTTTAATTTCTTTAAAATAACAGTGTATTTAATGTAATAATGTTATAGTAATATCCATATAATTTTGGCCCATATTAGACCACTATAAGTTTTTTATGTCTTTGCTTTCAAATTTTCTGTCATGATACTTAAGTTACCCTCTCATATTCAGTTAAGGTTACTGTAGGCAGAGTAATGGCTCCAAAGATTTCTACATTCTAATCTCTAGAACATATGTCACAAAAGCAATATGCGGTTGAGGTTACAGATCTTGAGACAGGATGATTATTGTGGATTATCTTGATGAGTACACTTTAATTCATTATTCCATAATAGCAGAAAAACTTTCCTGGTCGTGATCAGAAAGGGATAGTAAAAGAAAAAGGATCAGAAAGATGCACCATGAAAGGGACTTAACCAGCCATTGCCAACTTTCAAGATGGAGCAATAAACCATGAACCAAGGAATCTGTAAACCTCCAAAAGATAGAAAAGGTAAGAAAATGGGTTCTCCACTAATGCCCCCAGAAAGAGAAATGGCTATACATGTCTTGCTCTTAGCCCAGTAAGACTTGTATTTGAATTTGACTTATGACTTTAGAATCATACAATAGTAAATTCATATTGCATGAAGCCACTATGTTTATGGTAATCTATTATAATAGTAATAGAAAATTAATACAGTTGCTGTATATTGTATATTTTATATCTCATCTGAGAATTTCAGTCTTTAAAAACTGAAATACTAAATCCATTTACATGAAATGTAAAAACTTAATTATTCAAATTTATTTTTATAAAATACATGCTAATCTTCATCTATCAATTTATTTTTGTTTTTGTGTTTTTGTTTTCTTTTCCTGACTTCAGCTAGCTTTATAAAAATTTTTATTTAACTAATTTTTTCATCTATTCAATAGAAGTAAATTATATGTTCTATTTCTATTAAATATTCAAAATTAATTTATAATTTTTAGAAAGTAAAAACGTATTTTGTGTCTTTGTCTTCATCCTGAATAATGTAAAATAATACATTTTAGCATTAATCAACACAAATTTATTATTCTAGTTACTGTTCTATATTGTTTTAAGTTCTACCTTGTTTTTAAATATCTTCCAAATTGTTAATTAATATCATTATGATTGTAATAGCATCATTGATTATTTGGATTATATTATTTTCATTTATTAAAGGAATAATTAACACTTCCTGTGCTTAAAATTGCTGCTGTCAGCTCTCACTCTTCCCTTTTGGATTTGGTCTTCTGCTTACTGAAGTTTACCCTTCAGTAGTTCTAGTTTTCTATAAAAATAAATAAATAAATAAATAAATAATAAAGCAATAATGAAGGAAACAAGGTAAAGGATATATGGGGAGGAAAGCAAAATAGCAGACGCGAGTTCTTCCTTATGAGTAATTACATTAAATGTAAATAAATTAAATTCTGCAGTAAAAAAGCAGAGATTGATAGAATGAATTTTTAAAAGATGATCCAACTGTATGATGTCTACAAGAAACTCACTTTCAATCCAACAAACAGGTTAACAGTAAAAAAACTGAAAAAAAGATATTCCATGTAAATGGTAGCTAAAAGAGAATTTGGGTGGCTATCCTAATGTCAGACAAAATATACCTTAATGTAAAACTTGTTAAAGGAAACAAAAAAGAACATCACAGTTTGCCCGTGAACAACATGGGGGTTAGAGAAACTGACCCTCCCCCACAGTTGAAAATCCAACTATAACTTTTGACTCACCAAAAATATAACTATTAATAGCCTACTGTTGACCAGAACCCTTACCAATAATATAAACAGTTGGTTAACACATATTTTGTATGCTGTATTTATTATGTACTGTATTCTTAGAGTAAGCTAGAGAAAAGAAAATATTAAGAAAATCATAAGGAAGGGAAATATATTTAATATTAATTAAGTAGAATTATATCCTCATCATCTTCACATTGAGTAGACTGAGGAAGAAGAAGAGGAGGGATTGGTCTTGCTTTCTCAGGGATGAGAGGGGCAGAAGAAAATTTCTAGTGTTGTCCATGAGCCACCTATATATACTGACAAAAGGGTCAATTTATCAAGAAGATATAAAAATTATAAGCATATACGCACCAAACCACAGAGCCTCAAAATATGTGAAGCAAATATTAATAGAATTGAACAGATAAATAGACAGTTCTACACTAATAGTTGGAGACTGTGATACATGACTTTTAATACCTGACTTTTAACGGATAAAACATCTAGACAGAAAATCACTAAGAAAATGGAGAATTTCAACACTATAAACTAACAAGACCTAGCAGACACATATAAAACACTCCAACCAACAATAGCAGGATACAAATTTTTCTCAAGTACATACTCTCCAGGAATGACAATATGTTAGACCATAAAACAAACCTTAATAGACTTAAAAACACTGAATTCATACAAAGTATTTTCTCTGACCAATAAAACCAAAAGATGTTCTTTTGAAAAGATCAAAAATATTGACACTCAGCTAGATTGACAAAGAAAATAAAGAAGATAAAAATAACTAAAAGCAAAAATAAATCTGAGTACATTACTACTGACCTTATAAAAATAAAAATGATTATAAGAAAATACTATGGACAATTCTATGTCAATAAACTAAAGATGAAATAGACAAATTCCTAGAAGCACACAAATTACCTGAACTGATTAAAGAAAAAATAGAAAATTCCAATAGACCTATAACAAGTAACATGATTGGATACGTGATCAAAAAACTGTCAAAAAGGAGAAGTCCGGAATCAGATGACTTCTCTGGTACTTTATATAAAAAAAATAAAAATTAATACCAATCCACCTCAAACTCTTCCAAAAATGAGGAAGAAACACTTCCTGGCTCATTCTATGAGGCCAGCATTACCCTGATCCCAAAGTCAGACAAAGACATCAGAAGAAAAGAATTTTACAGAAAAATAATCCTTATGAATATAGATGTCAAAATCTTCAACAAGATACTAGCAATCTAATTTCAAAAGCATACTAAAAGGATTATACACCATGACCAAGTGGGACTTATCCAAGGAATGAAACATAATAAAATCAATCAATTTAAAACATCACATTAAAAGAACAAGGATAAAACAAATATCATCTCAACTACTACAGAAATAGATATGTAACAAATTCAAAACCCTTTAGGGAATAAAAAAAGCACTCAAGAGAACAGAAATAAAAGAAAACTTTCTCTACGTGAAAGTGGGCATTTAAGAATAACCCACAGCTAGCATCATACTCAATGATGAAAGTCTTTCCCTTTAAGATCAAGAACAAGACAAGGATGCTTGTTTTCATCATTACTATTCAATATGTATTGGAAGTTCCAGTCAGACTAATTTAATAAAAATAAATAAATAAATAAAATTCAAACAATTTGAAAAATAAAAAGTAAAACTATATTTAAAGATGACAATATCCTGTATGGAGAGGCATAAAAAACAAAGAATCAAGAAGAAAGCTATTAAAACTAATAAAAAGAATTCAACAAATTTGCAAGTTACAAAACCAACGCACAAAAATCAGTTTTGTTTCTACATATATCAATGAGTAGTACAAAAAAGTTAAGAAAGCAATCTTATTTACAGTGATAATCTAAAATATTAAAATACCTAGGAATAAATTTAACTAAGGAGATAAAAAACTTCTACACAAAAAACTCCAAAAACATTGCTAAGAAAAATTAAAGGGGACCTAAATAAATAGGAAAACATTCATGTTCGGGGATTAAAGACAATATTGCTAAGATGTCAATAATCCCCAAAGAAATCTGCAGATTCAACACAAATCCTGTCAAAATCCAACCACATTAACAGAAAAAAGAACAAAAATCATTTAGTTATCCCAATAGATGCCGAAAAAAGTATAATATTTTACAAATTTTAAAATGCTTTTGTGATGAAAACTCTCAACCAATGAGGTATAGAAGGAATGTAATTCAACACATTAAAGACCATATATGACAAGTTCATAGCTAATGTCATACTCAAGGCTAAAACATTGAAATATTTTCTTCTCAAATCAGGAACAAGCCTTTAATTCAACACGGTACTGAAAGTCCTAGCCAGAACAATTAAACAAGAAGAAATAAAGGCAACCAAATAAGAAGGGAAGAAGTAAAATTGTTTCCATTTACAGATGATATGATATTATGTATAGAAAATCCTAAAGACTACACACACACACACACACACACACACAACTGTTAGAGCTAATAACTAAATTCAGTAAAGTTTCGGAGTACAGTACAAAATCAACGTACAAAAATCAGCTGTGTTTCTATACTTCAACAACTTATTTAAAAAAGAAATTAAGAAAACAATCCTGTTTACTATAGCATTAGAAGGAATAAAATACATAGGAATAAATTCAACCAAGAATGTGAAAGATTTGCCCACTGAAAGTTATAAAGATTGATGATAGAAATTGAAAAAGATACAAATAAAAGAAAAAATATCTCACATTCATGGATCAGAAGAAATAATATTGTCAAAATGTTCATATTACCCAAAGCAAACTACATATTCAATGCAATTCCTATCAAATTTCCAATGACAATTTTTAAAGAAATAGAAAAAAATCCTAAAATTTGTGTGGAACCAAAAAATACCCCAAATAGCTAAAGCAATCTTGAATATAAAGAACAAAACTGGTTACAAATTATATTGCAAAGCTATAGAAATGAAAATGGTATTGAACTGTCATGAAAACAGACACACCAACAAAGAAAAAAGGATTAAAAAGTCCAAAAATAATTACACACATATGATATTAACTACTCTTTGACAAAGGTGCCAAGAATACACAATTGGGAAAGGATAATCTCTTTAATAAATGATGCTGGGAAAACTGTATATGGACATGGAAAAAAATGAAATTGTATTCTTATCATATTCCATACACAAAAATTGACTCAAAATGGACTGAAATTTTAAACATAAGATATGATAATATAAAACTCCTAGAAGAAAACATAAGAAAAGCGATCTTTAACATAGGTCTTGGCAATGAATTTTTGCATATAGCACCAAAAGCACAAGCAATAAGAGCAAAAATAAACAAATAGGATTGCATAAAAGAAAAGAAACTGAAGTTTCTTTACAGCAGAGGAAACAATCAACAAAATGAAAAGACAACCCACAGAATGAGAGAAAATATGGGCAAACTGTATATCTGATAAGGAGTTAATATACAAAATACATAAAAATACTCATACAACTTAATAAAAAAAACCCAAATAACCTGAATAAAAACTGAGCAATGGATCTCAATATGTGTTTTTCCAAAAAAGACAAACTAATGGCCAACAGATACATAAAAAAACACTCAAAATCACTAATAATCAGGGAAATGCAAATTAAAATCACAATGAGGTATCACTTCACATCTGCTAGTATGGCTACAATCAAAAGTCAAAATATTACAAGCGTTGGTGAGGGTCGGGAGAAAAGAAAACTATTACACACTTTTGGTGGAAATATAAGTTAGTGCAGCCATTATGCAAAACAATATGGAGGTTTCTCAAAAAATTAAAAATAGAACTACCGTATGATCCAGCAATTATACTTCTGGATATATATACAAAGGAAATGAAATCAGTACCTTGTAAAGATATCTGCACTCTCGTATTCATTGCAGCATTTTTCATAATGGTCAAATTATAGAAATTGTTGACAGATGAATAAAGAAAATGTTTATATATACATAACACATATATGAATCACATATATATAACATTTATATATGTATAAAACGTTCTTTTATATGTGTGTGCATCTCTCTCTATATATATATAGATACATATATGTATACACACACACAGAGTGTAACATTATCTAGCCTTTAGAAAAAAGGATATTCTGTCATTTGCAACAATAGGGATGAAGATGGAGGACATTATGTTAAATAAAATAATCCAGGCATGGGAAGACAAATACTGCCTGATCTCTCTTACATGTGGCATCTACAAAAGTCAAACTCATAGAAACAGAGTAGAAGGGTGGCTTCCAGGCATTGGGGAGTAGGGGAAATGGGACCATGTTAATCAAAGGATACCAGCTTTAGTTTTAAGATAACTAAGTTTAAAGATCTAATATACAGTATGGTGATTATAGTTTATAATAATGTATTATATACTTGAAACTTGCTAAGATAGTAGATATTAAGTGTTCTCACCACATCAAGAAAAGTGACTATGTGAGGTGATGAATAAGTTAACTAATTTGTTTGTGGTAATCATTTCACAATATATACATATATCAAAATATCACTTTGTACACCTCAAATTTATACAATTTTTGTAAATTGTCAAGTATACCTTAAGAAAGCTGAAAAAATTTCAATAGCCTTTTTGCAGAAATAGAAAATCTTACCCTCAAACTCCTATAAAGTTTCAAGGTACTCCAAATAGCCAAATAGTCTTGTAAAAGGACAAAAGTTGGAGAATGCATACTTCCCAATTCCAAAATTTACTACAAAACCACAATAATCAAAAAATTGAGGTATGACATAAGGAATGGCATACATCAATGGAATAGAATTGAGAGTTTGTAAATAAATCATACATGTACGGCCAACTGATTTTTGATAAACGTACCAAGCCCATTCAATAGAAAAAGAACAGTCTCTTTGACAATTTGTGTTAAGACAATGAGATTTCTACATGCAAAAGAATAAAGTTAGATCCCTACCTCATAGTATATACAAAATTGACTCAATATGGATCAGTGATCTAAATAAGAGAGTTAAAACATAAAACTGTCAAAGAAAATCACATGGGAAAATGTTCGTGACCCTGGATTTGGCAGTGGATTCTTAGATAGAATGTCAAATGCACGAGCAACAAAGAGGCATGAATGAAAACATAAACAACTAAGAAATACATAAATTGGACTTCACCTAAATTAAAAGCTTTTGTGCATCAAATAAATTTATGAAGAAAATGAAAAACAGCCTACAATATGGGAGAAAATATTTGTAAATTATATATCTGATAAGTGTTAATATACAGAATATATAAAGAACTTCTACAACTCAATAACAACACCACAAAACAATTTAAAAATTGGCAAAGAACTTTCACAGACATTTACCCAAAGAATATATGCAAGCGGTCAATTAGTACATTAAAACATGCTCAACATCATTAGTCGTCAGGGAAATTCAAATCAAAACTGCAATGAGATACCACTTCATACATTTGAGGATGGCTATAATTTAAAAATATTGAAAATAATAAATGCTGGTGGCGATGTGGAGAAATTGGTATCCTTGTATGTTGCTGGTAGGAGTGTAAAATGGTGCAGCATCTGTGGAACACAGTTTGGCAGTTCCTCAAAAAGTTAAGCAGAATTACCATATGATCTGACAATTACAAACCCAGGTATATACCCTAGATAATTGAAAACAGGGAGGTAAGCAGATACTTTTAAATCTATGTTCATTACAATATTATTCACTATAGTCAAAAGGTAAAAACAATCCAAGTGTGCTTATCAACAGATGATGGATAAACAAAATGGGCTATTAATATATATATGATGGAAAATTATTCAGCAACAAAGAATGAAGTTTTCTATACCTGCTACAATATAGATGAGCATTGAAAATATTATGGTAAATGAAAAATGACAGAAAAGGACAAATATTGTATAATTCCACTTGTATAAAATATCTATAATTCCACTTACATAAAATATTTAAAATATCTATAATATCTAAAATGTAATAGAAAAATTCATAGACACCAAAAGGAGATGAGAAGTTACCATGGTTGGAGATAGAGAAGAACATAAAGTTGTTGCTTAATGGGTACTGAGTTTCTGTTTGGGCTGATGAAAAGTTTGGAAAGCTACAGTGGTGATGGTTGTACAACATTGTGAATATATTTAATGCCACTGAACTGTACACCTAAAATGATTAAAATACAAAATTTTATATTGTGCCTTTTTTACCACAATAAAAATTAAGAATAACATAATTTAATACACACAAAAAATAGGCTTGAAGAAAATCTGGACAGTGGTCCAGAGATAAGTAAGGTTTCAAGTGGATGTAAATTTATACTTCATGACTTTTTGAACTACTTGAATTTTTATAAAGAAAATGGTACATTTTTAATTTAAAAGCAAACTGGTATATTTCATAAGTCTGTGAACCATGAGTCAATTACTATTATCATACCATAAATTTAATAATAAAATATGGGATCCAGGTTGGGTATGGAGTCTCATGCCTGTAATCCTAGCACTTTAGGGGGCCGAGGTAGGAGGATCACTTGAGCCTAGGAGTTTACGGTGAGTGCCACTGCACTCTAGCCTGGGTGACAGAGTGAGACCATGTCTCTAAAAAAATGGAATAAAAAATATAGTTAGAATTTGTAAAAATAGATTACAACTTAACTTAAAATTTTGGGAGCCACATCATAGATAACATGTATGCCCTGTTTTCTACAAAAGTATATTGCCTGCTTTTATTGTACTTTTCTATTTGTTAATATATGTCTTTATTGTATTCAATATGTATTTATTCATTCCATGTTCATTGAACACCTACTGAATGTCAAGTCCTGTGCTGGCAATTTTCACATCTGGTACCTCATTAAGTAGAAAGTATTGGATATATTAATATATTTAAAACTTAATTTCTGAAAAAACATCGCTAGACTCTTCCATTTGTTCCCAATTCTTGATTATGTTTTTATTCTGACTTTGGCTTTCTACAAAAATAGATTCAAAAGCTGCTAATATGCTCAAGTATTAAAACTAATTCATTTGGTCAGGAACATTCACAAGAAGGCTTAGATAAAACTGACATCTTCAAAATTATATTCAGAATGACAAGAGGAATTGATAGTAATTTGAATTGATTTGCAGCATTTTCTTTTTTTTTTTT
>CAUYSK010027745.1:0-13854 GCA_963575035.1 Avahi laniger
CTCTCAGCAACTGTAGCAGGAAAGAAAGAGAGTACTCCTTTCCCTGGAGGGTTTCCAAAGCGTTTCAGACTTTACTCTCATTGACTTCGAAATGGATCATGGACTTACCTTGAGCTAATCACTGTTTAGTCCTGTGCTTAATTTTCTCTGGCCTACGGCTTGCGCGGAAACCGCAGATGGGTCGACAACGATAGATTCCTGCCGCTTGTGGGTTCACAGGTTAATTCAAAATGGAAAAGGCCTGTTTCACGGGGCCGGGGTTTTGGAGATGGACGTCGCGGTGGGAACCGAGCAGCTCTGCCTGCCGTCTCTGTTCCGCTAAGTGTGGACGTCAGCACTGTGTTCCGACGTCAACTCCATCACCCCGTGGGTGTCGTGCAGTTCGGTGCAATTCTGACGCTGACCACCCGGGGTTCGTGCGGACCCCACGGGTGAACGGGCAGAGTCCCCAGCAAGGCTGCTTTCGCTTTAGGTGCTGGCTGCAGGCGGGGTCCCCAGGCCGCCTGCACTTCTGAACAACGCGGCTACACATTGGGGGCTTCTCACGATCCCCTGTAGGTTCCATAATTCCCTAAAACAGCTCACAGAACTGTGAGTGCTGTGTTCATGGTCTCAGTTTTATTACAAAGAGGACAACCTGGGAACAACCGAATGGAAGAGACATCACAGGCAAGTTCCGGGGCGGGGGGCATGGAGCTTCCCTGTCCCCTCCTCTGGGAATCCCTGCATCTCCCTCTTAACGTGTGACCGACGAACGTGTTCACCCAGTAAGAAGCGGCAGGGAACCCGGCGTGCAGAGTTTTATACGAGGTTTCATTCTGTAGGTGCGATGGATTAAATCATTGGTCCCCTCCCGTCCTCAGGGGGTGGGGGTGGGAGTGACAATGCCAGCCCTGTGTGCTTGGTCCTTCTGCGGTGGGCTTTTAGCCCCCCCTCGAAATTATCTGAGGGCCCGTCCCCGAATCACCTCACTAGCATAAGCCCAGGTAGGTAGAGAGGGGCCCTTCAGGATGACAAAAACACACCACTCAGGAAACTCCCAGGGTTTTCTAAGCTCCGTGTCAGGAACCGGGACAGAGCGGCTGTATCCATCGTCACAGTGGGTGTGGCTGTGGAGATGCTGACTGCACGTGTGTTAATGTCGTGCTGTGACCCCTTGGCAGAGCAATTCCTGATCAAACATCCAAGCCCCTTACGTACGTTTCGCCTCCGTACTGCAGAGCTCAAGAAGCGTGTCAAGATGATTGCTCCTAACACAGACAAAAGAGGACTGTCATGACTACTTAGAAAAATAATTGCTTTTTGTTGTTTACTATTAATACACGGTTGGTCTTCCCTATCTGTGGGTTCAGCATCCAGGATTCAATTAACTGCTTATAGAAAATATTAAAAAAATAGTGGTAGAACAATAAAAAATAATACAAATATAAAAGCAATACAGCATAACCAATTTACGTAGCATTTACGTTGTATTAGGTATAAGTAATTCAGAGATGATTTAAGGTATACAAGAGGCTGTGCATAGGTTGTGTGTAAATACCACATTATTTTACATCGGAGACTTCCGAGCATCTAAGGATTCTGCTATCCTCAGGGGTCCTAGAACCAATCCCCCGAGGACATCGGGGATTAAGCCGAGACCACCAGGCAGTTTGGTGACTTGTTGCTCATTTTCACCCGGCGTCTGGTGGCCTCGCCCCGAGAGGGACATGCTTTATCTGAACAAAAGCCAACTGACTCAGTCATATTTAGGTACCGGGCTGGCCATTTACTGTGGAAATCTGCCGGGCATAAGAGGAGGTCTCACGGGGCGCCGTGGGGACCTGAAGCTCCCGTCCTGCCCAAAGACATCTATGTTAAAAAATAAGCAAAAAGCAAAACCAAGCAAAATAAAAACACTGTGCTGGCCGAGGAAACAGTTCTCAGGGCTCCACGTGCTGAGTGACCGGCCCATTTGCAACCCACGGGGGTAAGCAGAGTTCAGGTGCTTGGGAGTCGGTGGCAGGTGTTGAATCTCGTATGCGAAGCGGCTTTCTCTTTCGCGGGATGCCTTCCTGCTGTGCTCCCTGTCTTTTGATGGCCAGATGAGGCACCTTGGAACCTCATTCCTTCTGCTACGTGATACCCCAAAAACCCTGGTGGCAGGATGGAGGGGCAGCGTTATCCTGAGCACATGGACAAATGAACGTCTTGCTCCTGCCCTGGGAAGCCAGTTCTGCAGCCCCGCACTTTTGAAATACCTGCCAGGTTTTACCTGAATCACCTGAGTGTGCAGATGGCCCCTGCTCACGGGCGTGCAGGGCATCGAGTTGCAGGAAGGGGTTGGATCAGCCCAGATGTCTTTACTACGTGAAATCTTGTGCAGGTGGAGTTTGACTTGACCTCAGTGGCCGACCCAAGAAGTCTGCTCAGGACTATACCTTCTAGGGAGTTCAGCCGGAGGGGATGAGACGACTTTTCCTTGTACGTATGGGACATACTTAGCAAATCCAACTATGAAGCTATTTACTAGAAATTAATATAGACTTTTAAAAACATTTCAAATCAATTTTACAAAAATATAATTTGCATACAATGAAATGCACCTGTTTTAAATGTATAGTTGTTGACTTTTTGGACAAATGTATGCACCGTGTAAACACCGTGGAGACCGAGAGAGAGAACAGTTCCGTTGCCCAGAAGTACCTGCTCCTTTTGCGTTAACCTCGCTCTGTCTCTGGCCCCTGTCGACCATGTCTGTCGCTGTAGCTTAGTTTGGGCTTAAATATACATCTTTTACATGTTTAAAATTTCTTTAGTTTTATTGAGATATAATTGACAAATAAAAATTGTGGATAGTTAAGGTGTACCGCCTGATCTGATGTATGTATACATTGTGAAGTGGTCATCAAAATCAAGCTAATTAACATATCTATTGCCTTATGTGGTTATTGTTTTCTTTTTTTCATGGTCAGAGCACTTAAGGTCCACCCTCTTGGCAAAGTCCAAGCATACAAAACAGAGTTGTTAACCACAGTCCTGGGCCGTACATTAGATCTCCGGAACTCGTTCACTTTGCGTAACTGAAATTGTTTTCCCTTTGACCAACACCTCCCCCTTCTCGCACCCCCAGCCCTGGCAACCACCGTTCTGCTTTCTGCTGTGAGTTCGACGTTTTTAGATTCCACGTAGGAGTGACGTCGTGTGGTATCACGTCGAAATAAGCCTGTGCCTGGCTTATTTCACTTAGCGCAATGTCCTTCAAGGTCATCCACGTTGTCACAAAGGGCAGGATTTCCCTCTTTTGGAAGACTGAATAATATTCCATATATATACGCACACACACATACACATATATACACACACGCACACACATATACACACCCATACACATATACACATATATGCACACACACATACATACACACACATATATACATACACACATATACATATATGCACACACCCCCCCACACATATACACACACATATAGATATATGCACGCACACACATATACATACACACATATATACACATATACACATACGCGCACACACATACATATGTACACACACACCACGTTTCCGTATCTGCTCATCCACTGACGGACACCAGGTTGACTCATCACGTGTGTCTTCTCTCTTGTGAAGAGTGCGCCGCTATGATCACGGGAGTGCAGGTATCTCTTTGAGATGCCGATTCATTTTCTTTGGATTTATACCCAGAGGGGATTGCTACGTCATATACTAGTTCTATTTTTAATTTTTTTGAGGAACTGACATACCATTTTCCATGATGGCTTCACCAATTTACACTCCCACGGAGAAGGCGAGTGTGCAAGGGTTCTCTTTTCTCTGCGTCCTCACCCTCACCTGTTATCCTTCGTCGTTTTGATCGTAGCCATCCCAGCAGGCTACTGAGGTGGTGCTTCCTGTGGTTTCGATTTGCATTTGCATTTCCCTGGTGCGAGGTGATGTTGAGCATTGTTTCATCTGCCTGTTGGCCATTTGGATGTCTTCTTTTGAGAATGAACATACGTTTTTAAACCCAGGGTGTGTTGAATAAAACTGCAGCAGTGTGGGAGGAAAACCAAACCAAACCAAGACCCTGACAGTATCTTAGTTTTTGAGGCACACCGTCCGAAACAGCAGGACAACCCCTGTCCTGCAACCGCAAGGAGAGTGCAGCGCCGCGGGCAGCTCCGAGGTTCAAATCCAGGCTCCTCAACCTACTGGCCACGTAGCTGTCATCCGTGCTGTGCCCCTGTTCCCATGTCTGCCAAATGCAAATTATAAACACCCCCACGTGGGATTGTGCAAATTAAATGAGATGATACCCGTGAAGAGCTTAGAGCAGAGCCTGGCACAGAGGATGCCCGAACGACCCAGTCGGTTGTGCCGGGTTCAATGTACCCTCTGTGCTACACTGAATACCATTGCTCCTGGCAGCTCGTTCTTCACACGGCAGCCAGGATGCTTAAAAAACGCAAGTCAGATCATTGCACTTACGATAAAACGCAATTCCTGCCACAGCAGCTCGTTGCAGGACGTGTTCACTCCTGCCGCTTGGATGCTCCTCCTAGCATTCTGCCCTCTGCTCTCTGTTCTCTGGTCACAGTGGACATTCTTCTGTTCACAGAACCCACACCCCCAAAAATAACTTCCCTCTTTTCAGTTCTCCATCCCTGGAACTCTGCTGTAGACTTCTGCGCCTTTGCGAAGCTGCCGCCCGGATCCCAGTGCCAGAAACTGTCACGCAACGAGAGATCTTCCTTGCTCAGCCCGTGAACATTTGGCTTCTAGTGTATCGTCCTTCTGGCACTTGCCTCCTCCTGAACTCACCTGGGCTGTTTGTTCCTGTGTCTGTTGTCTGGATTTCCAGCCTCTCCTGCTAGAAAACAAGTTCTGCCACAGGAGGCTCCACGATGGGCTGAGGTTCTGTGATGGCAGGTCCATGCTGAGCTCACACGGAGTTTGCACTTAGCTTACTTCCTTGGACCCGTCTTGCACCAAACCTTGGTCTAATTGGCTGTGGCCAAGGTAGGAGGAGAGATTTTTGCTCCAAACTTTAGTACTTAGCCACTTTGCTCAGAAGGACACTAGATCTCTAGAACTTACTCGGAAGGACATGATCTGTCTAGTAGACAATCTT
Source organism: Avahi laniger (assembly GCA_963575035.1). Taxonomy (NCBI): domain Eukaryota; kingdom Metazoa; phylum Chordata; class Mammalia; order Primates; family Indriidae; genus Avahi; species Avahi laniger. The sequence continues at coordinate 5,132 of CAUYSK010027745.1, forward strand.
GCGTATGATGCTAAGGGCTGTTCAGGGCACACTGAATGTATAGAGTCAGGGGTATTTGAATACTTGATGACAGACCTTGAACCCAAACTTACTTAAGGTAAAATTGTCTAGAGGGGGTATTAGCTCAAACAACTCAAAAGTCCATAAGTAGCTTTCAGGCATAGCTTGATCCAGGAATTTAAAGTTGTGAGCACTAGTCTCTCCCCATCTCTTGTCTCTGCTCCCCTTGTACTTGGCTTTTTACTTAGGTGGTCTCCTCATGTGGTGGGTTCCAGCAGCTCCTCGCTTATACCTTCCAAGCTTCAGGTTCAGCAGGAAAAACTCCTTTCTTTTTCCAATGATTAAAACAAAAGGTCCCTCCATGAGCCTTAGACGTCTACCCGTGGGCATGTGCTCAGCCCGGTGTTAGTGATCAATTGCCGTGTAACAAACTACCCCAACACTGTGATGGTGACTTCCAGCAAGGTAATTATTTATTATTTCACAGTTTCTGTGGGACAGAAATTCAGACAGAGCCCTGTGGGGACAGCTTGTCTTTGCACGTCTGAAGTCTCAGCTGAGAGACTCCAGGGCTGAAGTCCAGAGTCGTCTCCAGGCTTGGCTGGGGCTGCAGAGTCCAGTTCTAAGGTGGCTCACGCAAATGGCCAGCAGGTTAGTTTTAGTTCTTTCGACCCGGACCGCTCCACAGGGCTGCTTGGGTCTCCTCCCAGGATGGCGCCGGCTTCCCCCAGACAGCAAGCTGGGAGCGGCGATGCCTTTTGCGACCTGTCTTTGGACATCACGCTCCGTCGTCTGAGCCACATACTGTTCATTAGGAGCAAACTGGCAGGTCCAGCCCACCCGGTGGGAGTGATGGTGAGGCTGGGCTTACCCTTTAGAGGAATGAGTGACAAAAGAATTTGCAGACGTATTTTAAGACTGCCACAGCCCTAAATTTATCGTTGTTGCTAGAGGGACAAACTCTTACTGATTGATGGGCAAAGGCTGCATTAGTTCACGTGGGCACCATTATCAGAAAATGACAGAAAATATTCTTGTTTTGTTCTCCTCCTCCTCCACCCCCCAAAAATCCCAGAAACAAACAAAACCTAGATGTCACTACACTGGCATTTTATGTATTAAAATGTCCCAGGACTATAAGACCACAAAGAGATCTTTCTTCTTTTCTTGGGGAGGACCACTGATTTTATACTAATTTCCAAAATTTTTGAATCCTTGTTTTCCGTTAGCTCTTAGGATACAAGAATTATACCAAAGCCATTGCTAGCAAGGCTCGCTAACATCTCGCTTGAATGGAAATTTTTAAGGCCTGATTTAGCGATGTTGATGCAAAAAAATTTATATCATTATAAAGTGGAAAAATTAAGGAGTCTAAAATGAAGGATTCTTTACTTTACAAAATAACTGACCAACAGGTAATTTTGAATGCCGGATCCCTCCTTCTGTCGCGAAATGCCGTTGGCGTTGCCGCTGGTCTCCGCGCCCACAGCAGTGCGGGGCGAAGTGCACTCTGCGTTTCCCTGGGGAGGACGCGGTGTTGCGTCTGGGAACCTGCTGGGCTTCAGCTGGGGGGAGGGGCGGCTGGCGGGTCCGCTGGCGACAGTGCAGAGTCCATCCTCTCTGTTTCGTGAGGGCTTCAGAATGTTCTCAGACAGACACAAAGGTCTGCAATGCCTACTTCCGCCCGAGCTAAAAATTACGGGGGCTTTCACGTGACATGGCCCACGTTTATCTGACAACCAGCCTGTCCCGATTCCAAGCCTGAGATCCCACACGATTTTCAATGCCTCGGTCCTCTGAATGAATTGATGAATGGTCTTAAATTCCCATTTAAATCTGTCCTGGAATTCCTCCATCGCTGCGGAAGGCGGAACTGCACCAGCCAGCGCCGTTCAGTTCCATCGAGATGCAGAGCGTGTTGTGATGTGTGTTTTGTTTTTTTTTTAAACTAAGTTCATCTTGCTGCTTCTCAAAGCATCCAGCTTTTAGCCTGGGCTGTGTCGACTTTCGGCGGTGTTTTTATTTTATTACAATGGACCGGTTATCTCCAACGTGGGGTGAATGGCTCGGCTAAGTGCTTCTGAATCACAGGCCCGTTCTCTGATTCTACTCGTGTTCTCTCGATGGAATTCAGATAAACAGTTCTCTGGCACGACAGGCCCTCTATTAGATTTATTTCTAAATTCTCTTAAGGATGTCAGCATGTAGGCCCTGGATGTGACAAGAGAGTCATCGCCCATCAACCTCTGCGGCTGCGGTGAATTAGTCTGAACCTATTGGAAATGAAAAGTTCGGAGAGCACAGATGGAATGGATGGAGCTAGTGGCTCGGAGTGGATTGCAAGGGCACGCGTGCTCCGTGCAGGGCCATTCTGTGCAGTGGCGCAGAAGCACACACAGCCCTCTGGAGAGCGCCTGGGCTCTTGGCTCCTTAAGGCTGGGTCTGTTTGCCTCCTGTATCACCAGACATAGAAATCATAGCCAGCCCCAGCGAGAATTAATTTTCCCAGGATGGCTAGTTTGAGATCCTCACCCCATATGAAGCTAGAAATGTAGGGATTAGAGCATCTGTGTTCTGTGGCTTCCTAAACCACAGTGTTTTCAAAAACACTCAGCAAGGCAGAGCATTTCTTGTTTCAGTCCAAAAAAAATAGTGAAAGTATAATTTTGTCAAAGTATAATTTTCTAAAAATTAAGATTTTCAGAAAGTGTAAGTTTCTAAAAATTAAGATTTTCGGAATGTTAAACATTTTCCAAACGTTAAAAACCTAATGTAACATAGTCAAATAATTGCTTAACTTTTTAAATGACATAACTAGATCAAAGGCAGTCATGAGTAATTATATACACGGAGGAAAAAGAATGCTGAAAAAGATTGCAAAGTTTGATGCAGGGTAGGTTAATACTCTGTGGTCAATAGAACAATAAGCTTTGAGGTTTTCTTTTGTATCAGAAAGAAATTATTCCCATCTCTATTGGACAAAAGTCATTTACGACTTATTCATCTTCTGTAAGTTAACATCCACATTTACAGAGTCTGGGCCCCAATCAATAGTAAGCAGTAAGCCAGGCAGAGTTTCCTTCCCCTGGAGTCCTCCATGACATTTAGGTGGGCTTGTTGAATGTTCTAGCATGCCTTTGAAAGGGCATGCAGTAATCATTTTGTGTTATTTCCAGATTTTGCATAGTGTTTCTTAACAGATTGCATGCTCGAATGCCTACAGCGACAGGAAGGCTAATGGAACAGTCAGGGGCCGTCTGTGCTCTGTCCAGGGGAAGCTGCTACACAACACCAAGGGTTTGTTTCCAAGTGCAATGTGAATGCCCTGTGATCAGAACATCAAATTTTCCATGAGAAAGTATGCATCCAAATTTGTATGTGAAATGTCTCAATTTTAAATTGTGAGCAATTGGTTCAATGAAAAGAAAAGGTGATACTGTCTTAGTCCTCCTGGGCTGCTATGAGAGAGGAATATGGACTGTGTGGCTTATAAACAACAGAAATCTATTAGTATTTCTCACAGTCTTGGAGTCTGGGAAGTTCAAGATTAAGTCACTGGTAGATCCAGTGTCTGGTGAGGACCCGCTCTCTAGTTCATAGATGGAGCCGTCTCGCTGGGTCCTCACACGTTGGAAGGGGCAACCGAGCTTTCTCAAGTTTATTTTATAAGGGAGGTAATCCCATTCCTGAGGGCTCCACCCTCATTGTCTCTCGAAGGCCTTACTTCCTAATATCATCACTTTGGTTAGGATTTCAACATTGGCATACTTCATGACTAAGACCCCAATGGCACCTACAGCAACAACAAGAATAAATAAATAAATGGGACTTGATTAAATTGAACAAATTTCCTCTGCACAGCTAAGGAAATAATCAACAGAGCAAACAGACAACCTGCAGAATGGGAGAAAATGTTCACATCTGTACATCAGATAAAGCGCTAATAACCAAAATCTATAAAGAACTCCAGCAAATCAGGAAGAATAAAACAAACAACCCCATTAAAAAGCAGGCAAAAGCTATGAACAGAAGCCTCTCAAAAGAAGATAGGCAAATGACCAATGAACACATGAAAAACTGCTCAATGTCACTAATCGCTGGGGAAATGCAAATTAAAACCACGATGAGCTATCACCTTACCCCCGTTAGAATGGCTTTTATTAAAAAGTCCAAAAACAATAGATGCTCCTGTGGATGCAGAGAAAAAGGAATGCTTATGCACTGTTGGTGGGACTGCAAATTAGTACAACCTCTGTGAAAAACAGTGTGGAGATTCCTCAAAGAACTATAAGTAGCCCTACCAGTTGATCCAGCAACCCCACCACTGGATATCTACCCAAAGGAAAAGAAGTCATTTTATCAGAGACACCTCACACAGAAATTTATTGCAGTACAGTTCACAATCGTAAAGATGTGGAATTAACCCAAGTGCTCAACAATTCATGAGTGAACTAACAAAATGTGGTATATGTATACCATGGAGTACTCAGCCATAAAAAAGATGAATTAATGCCTTTTGCAACAATTTGGATGGAACTGGAGACCATTCTCCCAAGTGAAGTATCTAAAGAATGGAAAAACAAACACCATATGTACTTGCTATTAAGTTGGAACTAACCAATGAACACACATGTGCACAGAGGGAAGTAAACCTCAATGGAAATCAAGCAGTGGGGAGGGGGGAGGGGGGATGGGCGAAATCCTACCTAACAGGTACAGTGAACACTATCTGGGTGACGGGCACACTTATAGCTGTGACTCAAGCATTGCAAAAGTGATCCATATAACCAAAAACATTTGTCTCCCCTTAGCATTTTTAAATGAAAATACATATATACACTCAGCAAAGAAAGTAAAACTTGCAAAATCATCTTTCTCATCCTTTCTGCCCCTCCCCAGGTCACAGAGGTAACAGCTGTCAGCAGTTTGGTGCAATGTTTTTCAGACTTTGCACGTTTGCACAAGGCTCTCATGTAAGGTTTGCAGATGGTAGATGGCGCAATGTCTGTTGGTGACAATAATATAGACCGGGGACTAGCAACCTATAGCTCGAGGGTCAATTCCAGCCTGCCACCTGTTTGCTGTGTCCTGTGAGTTATTGATAGAAGCAGCTTTTACATTTTTCAATGGTTAAAAAATCCAAAAGAAGAAGATGTCATGATGTGAAAAGTGTATGAAATTCCAATGTTGGTGTCCAAGCACAAAGTTTTTTTTTTTTTTGAGACAGAGTCTGGCTCTGTTTCCCGGGCTAGAGGGCTAGAGTGTGTGAGTGCCGTGGCGTCAGCTCAGCTCACAGCAACCTCAAACTCCTGGGCTCAAGTGATCCTCCTGCCTCAGCCTCCTGGGTAGCTGGGACTACAGGCACGTGCCACTGTGCCCGGCTATTTTTTTTCTCTTTTTAGTTGTTTGACTAATTTCTTTCTATTTATGGTAGAGACGAGGTCTCGCTCTTGCTCAGGCTGGTCTCGAACTTCTGAGCTTAAGCAATTCTCCCACCTCGGCCTCCCAGAGTGCTAGGATTACAGGCGTGAGCCACCGTGCCCGGCCCGAGCACAAAGTTTTATTAATACACAGCCACGATCAAACTCTAGTGGCCGAGTACAATAGTCGTGGCAAAGATCCCTTGGCTCTCAAAGCCTCAAACCTCTACTTTCTGGCCCTCAGCAACAGAAAGCGCGCTGGTCCTTGACACAGACTGTGGATACGAACGTCTCCCCCGGAGTTGTGCAGTGCGCCACCCGCACAGCTGTAGTGAGAACTATGGACGCATGCACTCATAATTTAAAAAATAAAACAGCGCTATCATACTGTAATTTATTTTATCGCTGCTAACATTTTAGTTGTCTCTAATTTTTCACAATTACAAATAACGCTGCAGTAAACATCCTTGTACTTTCCTGCAGCCTTCTGCACGTTACTGAAGTTACAATTATCTCCAGCTGAGAGCGGCATTAATGCTGGCGTGTGTACAATTTAATCAACAATGTGGCGACTTGCGGTAAATGAACAGTTTTTCAATTTAATATTTATTAGAGCAGCCCAAGAGAAGAAAATCTGTTCTGACTGGTTAAAAAAAAAAGAATCTATAATGAGTCAGGAGATTTTAAAATCCTAAATGTGAAAAGCAAGTCAACTAATTTCCAAATAATTGAGAAACTCTTCAGCATAGAGGAAATATAGCTTTTCATGGGCTTGGATTAGCTGTATATGCAAATTTGATCTTGATTAACTTCCTAGAAGTCGGTTTTCCCTATGGATGGCAACATCCACCTGTCTACATCTGTGCTAGATGTTTGGACAGAAGCATTCAGAATATAAGCTCTGTTTTCCAGACTGAGCTGATATTTGCATGCGTATGGAGATGTTCTTCCCTCTGAAGTAAATGTCGACCTCAATTTCACCTTTATTTCAGTGCTCAGTTAAACGTGCACCAGTAAATGCTTATGAGATTGGGGTTTCGTCGTGGTGGAATCTGCTAGAACCAGTAAAAGTGTCTGGCTGTTGCTATTTTTTAATGAGCTTTATCTTTTAAAAGAATCTAATTGAGAAAGATATTTGTTTGGTGTGTTCACGTGGCAAAGTCTCCAGTGTGTGAGGCATAGCATCAACACTAATAAATCATCGCTGGTAACAATTCAGAGCGTTTGTGCTGAACACAGAGCCTCAGCCTGTCCCTTGGAGGGAAGATGCAAACACATCTGCAGAAAGTTCCCGGTCGTGTGACACCAATTTCTGAACTGTCAGGCTCTTTGTTCAATTCTGGGAAACATTCTGATTCTTACAGAGAACATGGGTATAAAATGTCCTGTGCACAACCAGACCCCTGTAAATAAACAAACTGAAACAAAACCAAGTTTACAGCAACGGGTATAAGCCCTCATATCCACCTGAGCCCCTTGACGTCTGAACTTCGTGTTTGCAGGAATCTTGATGTTGTCTTTGGCTGACATTTTTACCCCAACCATATCCTTTTAACGTGTTTCATCTTTGCATGGTTAATTTCCCCGCGAGCTTTAAAATAAGTGACTGGTTCACAATCGCAGTGGCGACAGGCTTGGCCCATTTAAAAGACAACTGTATTACAGGGTTCAGAGTTGGGTTATTACTTAGGGGCACTGGGGAGCATCCTTCACCCTGAACTTGGAAGAACTCACCTGGCCCCTTCCTCCTGTCTCTCTGAGTCACATGTCCACTGTCCTCCCAGACCATGGCTCTGCCAAAGAGAGAGAGATCCATCACTGCCTTCAGACTTGGCCTGTTGGTTCTGCAGCTCTCATATCCAACACCCCAGATATTCAGTCGGGGATCATGGTTTTCGAGTCTACTAACATGGGAACTCCACATTTCAATAGAGGCTCTTACCAAATGGGAAGCCACTGCGATAGAGGTGTCAACATTTTTCTCTTGCTGTTGAGAACTTTCGCAAATATTCCCACCTAGTTGACAAGATGGATTGTGAGGGGTGGGGTGGTGTTTTGGGAGGCCCATGGATTTGTTCAGGTGCTCACACAGTGCCAAGATAGATTTTGGCCCTGGTATTTACTAATTGTTAAAGCTGAACATTCTCTGATCGATTTTCTTGTCTGCGTAATGGGGTATACCGATGTCATAATTCATAGCACTGCTGGGAGGTTCGAATGCGATAATGTATACGAAATACCTACGCCAGTACCGCGCGAGGAGTTGACCTCATAAAACTCAGCTTCCTCCCTGCTGTTTTGGTCCCCAGCCTCCCGACCAGCTACATTCACGTCGTGACCAACTGGTTTTTGTAAGTGATAAAGTTGTATTTTTTTTTTCGGTTGATGGTGTTGTAATTTAATAATCATGTTGCATATATATAATATATTCATCATGTGTAGCTGTGTTCACATAACTCTAGTAGATTCAAATCCGATTATTACATAGGAAGGACATAGCTTTTTGTAAAGTTGAAGCAAACTGCATCCCAACATTTGTTTCCAGTTTTAGACTGATGACTCAAGCTGAGGGGAAGATTTGCTTTTCTCCCTAGAAAACTGGAAGTATGGTTTTATGCTTGTGGTTTTTTTTGGGGGGGATGTTTAGTTCTATATCTTAGAAAAGTTTGTTCATATTCTTAAAAATGATGTTTAAAAAAGTTGCATATTTATATATGAAAGTATCGAAATGGAATACACCTGGGTTTAGAACATGACAATTGATCCAAGGTAGCTAAGCCACCAGGAAGGCTGCGAGAGGTCCCTTTGTAAAAGTTCCACTGGAACTTTGTTTTTTTTTTTTTTTGAGACAGAGTCTCACTCTTTTGCCCGGGCTAGAGTGAGAGCCATGGCGTCAGCCTAGCTCACAGCAACCTCAAACTCCTAGGCTCAAGCAATCCTTCTGTCTCAGCCTCCCAAGTAGCTGGGACTACAGGCATGCGCCACCATACCCGGCTAATTTTTTCTATATATTTTTAGTTGTCCGATTAATTTCTTTCTATTTTTAGTAGAGATTGGGTCTCGCTCTTACTCAGGCTGGTTTCGAACTCCTGAGCTCAAACAATCTGCCCGCCTCGGCCTCCCAGAGAGCTAGGATTACAGGCGTGAGCCACCGTGCCTGGCCTCCACTGGAACTTTTACTCTGGAAAACCAGAGATGTTCAAGGTCTCATTTGTTGCGTTATAAACTTCTGTCCAGGACTGCACAGAACACGTTTTTCTCTGAAGCATCTCCCTCTTAATTACCGCATTTATGTGCAAGCCT
>CAUYSK010027746.1:0-17462 GCA_963575035.1 Avahi laniger
CCAATTAATTTCTTTCTATTTTTGGTAGAGACGGAGTCTCGCTCTTGCTCAGGCTGGTCTCGAACTCCTGAGCTCAAACAATCCGCCCGCCTTGGCCTCCCAGAGTGCTAGGATTACAGGCGTGAGCCACCGCACCCGGCCAAGTATATATGTTTTTATAGTTCAGCTAACACATGACTTTACATGTTTACGTCTGCTCTTCTAGTACCTAAAATACCTTCTCTAGTTCTGCCCTTTTGACAGGTTCCTACAGCTACTTAAAAAAAAAAGTTCTCAGCCAGGCACATGGTGGCTCATGAATGTAATCCCAGCACTTTGGGAGGCTGAGGTGGGAGGATTTCTTGAGGCCAGGAATTCAAGACCAGCCTGGGCAACATGGTGAGACCCTGTCTCTAAAATAAAAATTAGCCGGTGTGGTGGTGGTGCACACGTCTGTAGTCCCAGCTACTTGGGAGGCTGAGGTGGGAGGATCATTTGAGCCCAGGATTTTGAGGCTGCAGTGAGCTAAGATCATGTCACTGCACTCTAGCCTGGGTGACAGAGTGAGCCTCTGTCAATAAATAAATAAATAGTTAAAAAGTTATAGAAACATAATGGGAGAAAAGCTCTTTAAGGTGTTCGTTTAACCTTTTCAATATGCTTGCTTTGAATATAAACACTTATTTAAATTCTTAAGGATATTTTCATGTTCTTTTTTGTTTTTTGGAAAAACTTTAAACATTCTCAATAAATTTAAATTATAAATAGTTATCGTACTTCTAGGAAATAAAATGAAAATATTATTAACCATTTCTCCCACCTGAGAGATATAGGACAATTAGAAGACAGCAAGGACTACAGTGTTTAATAAAGATATTAAATGTGAAATACCAAGTTAGTGGTTTTTAATAATTATGATGAACACAGTATGTTTGCAATTGGTATTTTATTGTGTTGTAAATCTTGTAACAACTCTCCTCCATAAATATTAAAGTATGCCTTTAAACTATTTGCTGAAAGGGCTTACATTTAAATGATTATTACTTTTTCTTTTAGAGAGAGATGGCGTCTTGCTTTGTCACCCAGGCCGGATGGAGTGCAGTAATGCAATCATAGCTCACTGCAGCCTCAAACTACCGAACTCAAGCAAGCTCTTGCCTCAGCCTCCCAAGTAGGTGGGACTACAGGTGTAAGTCACCATGCTCACCTGCACTTAAACTATTTTCTAAAAGGGCTTTCCACCTCTCAAGTTACACAAAAGTTACCCTCATCAATCAGAAAAACGAAAATCAATCAAACAAAAAATGATGATACCTCACTTTCCTGTTCAGTTACCACGTCATAAATTCATTTTTCCTGAGCTGATTAAAATATATGTGTACATGGTATTCTTGAATGAATTAATCAAGAGGAGGGATCGTGACACATACAGAGAGAGTATTTGGTATTGCAGGAATATCGTTCGCCTAGAAGCACTACAAAGGCTCTACACAGTATTAAGTGGATGATAATCCTCATTAACATCAACTGAAGATACTAGATCAGGCAACGGCCACTTGTATGATTTCCTTGTGAAGACAAGATCAGAGAGCATTGTTCTTCATTTAAGACATCTTTGCTTGGCCCGTCTTCTCTGAAGTGGGGCATCCTTCAGGGCTATATTTCCCTGTGCTCCTTCTCCAAATTACACTGAAACTAGGTTCTGTTTTCACATGTAATAAAAAGGTGAGCTTCTTTGGCTAGAACTGTCATCTCCCAGTAATTCATCAAAATGACAAGCACAAAGAGAAAGAGGAGAGACACCCATTATATGTTTTCTAGGTATTTTAGAAGACATGAAATTGCTCCTTTGGCTACATACCTGTGAATCTACAAGAAAGTTAATATTGTAACATCAAGGGAATGGGCATTGCTCAAAAAGCAAAAAAAATGCTCACAAATGTTATGGTGGCAAAACTAGAAGGGTCTACAATGTTTCCCAGCATGCTGTGAGTTCCCTTGTAAACAAACAAGTTAAGGGCAAGATTCTTGCCAAGAGAATTAATGTAGGTATTGAGCATATTAAGCACACTAAGTGCTGAGATAGCTTCCTGAAAATGTGTGAAGGAAAATAATCAGAAAAAGCAGGGAGCCAAAGAGAAAGGTATCTAGCTTCACCTAAAGAGCCTTCCTCACCCAAGAAGCACACTGTGAGAACCAAGAGAAAGTGGCTGCTGGAAGCTATTCCTTATGAATTCATGGCATAACAGTGTAAAACATAATAAAATAATAAAATAGAAATTCTAGAATGTAGAAGTTAGCCTTTTAATTTTTCTCTTAATTAAATAAAATATGATGTCCTATTCCTTAAAAGAGTACTTGAAGTAAACTTTGTGTCCTAATTCATTGGGTTATGTCTTTAATATTAAAATTTAGTGTTTTTCTTGCTAGAAAAAAAAAAGTTTGAGCTAATTTCTGGTCTGCATGGAAAAATATGATTCAAACATTCAGTTCTATTTCTGCTCAACAAGCCACCATGAAAACAGTGTGTTGAAGGGGGAAGATATAATTTTCTTCAAATCATTTTGCCCTTTCATATTCATAGATAAGCTCCTTTGTGTGTCAGATCTGTTCATGCATTTCCCTTTCTCATTAATTTTTTATTAATTTCCATTTTCCCCACTCATCTCTTTACTCCTGATTTTTCTTTAGGTCGATTTTTCTCCTATATTACTAGCCCATTCCTGGAGGTAAGGAAAAGTGATAGGGGAACATAATTGGATAGATTAAAAAAAAGATAAACTGGAAATTAAGGGGCAGGGCCAAAGAGGCAAGAGGTATAATGGGGACCAAATTGTAGAGATAAAGCGAAATGTTTTTCTCCCTCAAGGCAATAAAATTCAGTTCACCAATTAGTAACTTGTTGTCCTGTCTGCTTGGTACACTCTTCTAGATTGATGACTGGGTAGCTCTTTGTCATAAATCAGGGCTCAGCTTATGTATTACTTCCTTCGATAGGCTTTTCTTTATCTCCCAGTGTAAAACACTGCCCCCACCCCTGTCATGTCAGCATGTTATAGTTTCTGAGTGTCACCTGTGACATCTATATATATCTTATTTCATCATTGTTGGTTGTCTGCTTCCTTCTAACAAAAAAGTAACCTCCCTGTGGACAAGCTCTGTTTTCCTTTGTCCTCTGTGTCCCTAATATCTAGTGCAAAGTCACATAAGAAAATAGTTCTATAAAGGTGGTACTCTCTCTCTTCACGGAAAATTATAATTTAATTAGAGAGAGGAATAAGTAGAAAATGATAAAGAGTAAAACGAGCCCTGTAAACCATAAGTAAAACCGTAAGTTCAGGGATGAGAGAAATCGACATGGCTACCCAGGTTTGGGGAAGACGTCACGGAGGACGTGAGCTTTAAAATGGCCAAAAAGAAGAAAGCATACCCATGGAGGGAAACAGCATGGCCAGGATATAGGGGGTAAGAATTAGCCTTTAATGCCATTAAATGCTTTATTTCATACCACCTGCTTCTAATTTCTTTCATGTAAAAGTGCTATTTGATTTGAAATTACCCTCCAGAATTTTTTATAGATAAACATGAAACCAGACATTCAACAGCATGGCTTCCTGAAGGAACTGGAAGTGAAGGCATCACTTGTCTTCGTGCTGAAGTGTAGCCCTCAATAAGGCCGTGTGCAATGAAGTGCTGTCTTTCTGACAGGACAGATGAGGCAGCTACGCTGTGAGCAGCAGTTGTAGACTATGCGGGCTGGCGCTTTCACAGCAGGGATTTGTCAGGCTAGGCTGGATTTCATTTGAGGAACCTTAAGCACATTTTCATGAGGATGTCTACACGGCTGGTCTAAGCGTGTCTCACTCCTGTCACAGGCCAGCATACACACATTGCCTTTAGAGGCCAACTGTCAATTTATCATTGTCTCCATGTGATAAAAACCCTGCCTAAGAATCATTTTAGTCCATTGAGCATGGAGTTAGTGAAAGGGAAACAGTTAAGTATGTAATTTTAATACTGAGGAATGGGAAATGCACATTTTACTTATTGACTTTATTTACATTGTCTTGTGTGTTTATGACTCTGTGTGTGTGTTTGCGTATGTGTGTGTGCTTGTATATTTTTTTCCTGCTCCTTTTCTTTTATTACCGTACGGACAAGAACCTGTGCCCTTTCAGACTGTACAAAGTCAAAACAGAGAGCAATCTCTTTTCAAATGGCTGTTGTAAAGAATCACTGGCTGACAGAGACAGAAATCACTAGTAGGAAAGTAAAAAGGAATACAGACGGTAAATGATTAAAGATCAGAAAGTTATTAACATAAAAATATTGAGGTGTCCTGATGACAAGAAGGATTTGATTTACTAATTAAAAGGAAAATCTGAATTGGAGGCATCATTTTCTTGATTTCCATTAAGAACATATCTGTAAGCACAAACTATAACTGACACACAGAAGTTGAGGGCACCATTATAATATATAATCTTACCTTTGGAAGTTACGAATGACACTTTTTATGGCCATTAGGAACTTCCTACTTTTATTCTCACTTTCTAGACCTACTTTGTAAATAGTATCCTGGGAAACTTCCTTGGAGAAGTTGAGTTTAACAAGGCTGGCTTCAGAAATTTTTGGCTGTAATATCATCTTTTTTTCTTCTTATTTTAATGAAATCAGCAAGTCAATTAATTATTTTAGAGAGGTATAAAACTGAAATGGCCAAGACAGTTCTGTCTTATAGTTTCACGTTATCTTCTTGTAGATAAGCCACATGGGCAGACAAATCATAATATAAGATTTTGTGGTAAAAACAGAATAAGAATAAATAGTATTCATGTTTACTAGTATCTGATCAGAAAACAAAAAACAAACAAAAGAACCCCAAATCAAAACAACATTATCCCTGTCCTGAGACATGGCCCAGTGTATCATTTCTTTCACTGGTTTAAGCCTATCTCAATGGTTTCATTCTTCAGAAAATTTTCTTTAGTGTTGGACATAAGAAAAAATTCTGAATATTGAGATGTGAGCAATAGGTTGAGGATTTCTGCACAAGAGACACACTTCCTGTGGGTACTGTTGTAAACAGGCACTCGAAGATGGCTTGCGTATGGGGTAGCTATCTTCAACCTTATGCAGAATTAGCCTGCAGACAAGGCCAATGTACTGAGAGATGGCATGGTGGAAACATTAAATCCCCAAAATCACCACACTCCAATTCTGTCACTCTATGCTCAGGAAATAACTTTCCTGAGCTCACATTTTACGTTTTTTTTTTTTTTTTTTGCCTTCCTTCCCTGGCAGAAGTAGAGTATGGTGGTCGGATGGAACTGGTCTGAGAAGAAGACATTATACTCCATGGGCTCCCACTTAATTCTTATCACAGGTCTCCTGGTAAATTTTCAGCCTACTTTAATTCTTCCCTAGCTAAGAGGAGAAAACTCAGTTTTCTTAATTCATGTATAATTGCCGATCTTTTTTTGTCTTCTTCTGACATCAGGTGTAGAATTCTTTTAATATTAGAGATTACAATGTAGTGTTCTTTTCCTCAGAGGTCCTTATGAGGGATAAAGAAACAGTATTCAATGGAAATGAAGGAAATGAAAGTGAAGCATTCTTTAATATAACAAATTTTTAACTGCCACAAATGATACTCCATGTATCATATGCCTACGTATGGAATCAGCCATTATACTTTCCTATTATTTGTGGCCATTTAATCACTATCTCTATGAACAAACTATGGCTTCAATGTATTACTTACTCTGTTTCTTTTTTTTTTGTAATTTCTATTAGTTCTTATAAATTTTATCATACTTCTTTACTTTTAATAAAATTATTATTACATTTGTTTAACAGTAATAGTTGATTGAGTTTCAATGCATCAGATATTGAAACTCATATTTTTCAGACCATCACTCTTAATGGACTTATTATCTGATTTTTTTTCTGCTTTGCACTTTAATATTCGTTCTGATTGATAATCATAGAAGCACTTACATGTGAAAAAATAATTTTTCCATTTCTGCCTGCTAGGTGCATTATTCTGTTGGACAATAATTCTCTTTCATAATCACAAAAGTGCCTCCAAAGATAGTTTTGTACCATTTCCTTTGAAAGGATCTTTTGAAATATAATATTTTCATGACCACATATAATTTCCTGAAGCTTTTACATAAAAGGCTAAATGCTAGTTTTTATCTCACTTACTTGGTACGATTTTTCCCATTTATATCACAGATTTTAATTTTCTTTCAGAAACTTTATTTTTAAACTTCATATAGCGGTAGAATCCTATGTAGCTTCCAAACCATTGATCGGCTATTATAAGTAACAACTCATTCTCTACCACGATCTTCTCTATTACTTTCCTTCACATTTGAGGCAGTTACAAATGGAAGAGGGGTCACAGTGAGATCATTTCAATCACGTTGAGTATGAACAAGGAGTAGCCTCTGCAGGGTAGAATCAAAGCTCAGAATTTGGCTATGGCAATGGATGGAATGGCCTGTTAATTCCAAGGATGCCATCAGAATGAGCCCCAGAATGTGTTAAGTATTGAGGATCTATATATAGGGCAGGAAAGACTTTAGTAGACATAGAAGAATGTTCATCTAGTTCCAGATGCAAGAAGCTGTCATCGTTATCATTTAACATAGTTTGTAAAGTCCTGTCAATGTAATAAGATTATGCACAATAAGTGGGAAAACTGTGTGGGGGGGGGAGAAGAAAAAATTGTCACTATTTGTAAACTATATGTCTATTATATTGGTTGAAATTATATCTCAGCTGAGAGTCCTGAAAAACAGTGGCTTACACGAAATCAAAGTTTATATTATTATGTCTGGATGTAAAAGAATGCTGGAGGTAGGAAGCTTAGTACTGGTATGAATTTCCATGTTATCATCAGAAAATGAGGCTCCTTCTACTTTTTGCTCCATTTTCCTTAGGGTGTGGATTGTTGTTCATGTTTTCAAGATAGCTACTAGGCTTTAATTATCATTATCTACCCTGGGCAAGAAGGGTCAGGACAAAGGTAATAAAAAAAGAAAGGTCACAGCTAGTTGAGTCTATTCTGCTGTTTAAAGATTTTTCATAGAAAGTCCACCCAAGAACTCTAAGAACTTCTAGTTATACAGACTGTGTCCCTGATCATCTTTCTTCTGAAAGTGAGACTGAGAGACATTTTTTAAAAGCAGCATTAAAACATCAAATAAAATCAGGGATCTGTTACTAAGGGAGAAGAGAAGCATTATTAAATTCTTACAAGTAATGAGAATGTTTAGTGTCTATATTTAAGACAGGTATACAAAATTCAAATGAATTCTCATATGCCAACTATTCTCAGAAGTTGTAACATGGAAACAATAACTAAGTACTACCTAGATAAACATTAATATATAGGAATTACTTCAAAAAGAAATGTATGATGCTTATTTGAACTTCTTCACACAACAGTATCAAAAGATGTGATATTTTAATAATTGGAGACACATACCAGATTTTGGGATGAAAAATAGAATGATTTAAAAAATTATCCCAAAATTAATTTATTGATTTAACGTAAAGCCAATGAAATGCCAATATTTCTCCCTTCTTTAACTTGATTCTCGAAATTATCTGGACAAATAATAAAGACAGAGTATTAAGATACTTTTACATTTGTAACAAGGATAGATTTGCCATGGCAGATATGAAACTTGTTATGGTATCAAAATCATGCAATTATGAAATAGCCTAGTACTGAGTAAGGATTAGAAGTCGGATCAATAGAAAAGAGCAAATAGTCACAAAATAAAAACAAAAGTATCTGCATATTGTACATGTATTAGTGAAGGTTTTTCAGAAATATATATATTTAGATATATATCTATATAGATTTACATCTAGATATACCTAAAATGAGATGTATTATGAGGAATTGACTTACACGATTACAGAAGCTGAGAAGTCCCATGATCTGTCATCTGCAAGCTGGAGACTGGGAAAGCTGGTGGTGTACACTGAAGGCTTGAAAGTCACAGAGGAGATGTGTAGACTACAGTGTGAATCTGAAAGCCTGAGAAGGCAGGAGAAAATGATGTTCAGCTCAAGCCATGAGGCAGAGAGAGCAAATTCAACCTTCCTCCACCTTTTTGTTTTATGCAGGCCTTCAGTGGATTGGATGATGCCTGCTCACCTTGGGGAGGGCCATCTGCTTTACTTAGTCAACCGATTGTAATGCCAATCTCTTCTGGAAATACCTTTATAGACGCACCCAGAAATAATGTTTATAAGAAATAAGATAACTGGGTATGCCATGGCCCTGTCAACTTGACACATTAAATTCACCATTGCAGTATATATTATACACATATTATGTGATAAAGACATCATTGTTAGGTAGATAGTGAGGGATTGAGGGTCTCCTAGGGATGAAAGTGGGTGCTATTGCTTCCATCTTGGTCCTGCCCACACTAATTCTCCATACCTGGGGTAGGAAGGCATACCCCATGAATCTGCCAATCAGAACTTAGTGTGCCAGCAGCAAAACAATGCAGAGGACTCTCTATCCCCAAGGCCAAGCAACATAGGTACCATAGAGTCATCATTCGTGCCATATTTACCAAGCTCTGTAAACCTGTATGTTGCTCTTGCCCTATATCCCTATCTTTCTCTCCTCAATAGACCTCATTTTCATGCTTATCTAACTTTGGCACGTCTGGTCATTCTTCAGCTATAAGCGCGTCAAGAACTGACATTTCAGACTGAACCCTGACATCATTACAAACTATTAGGAATGAAATAAAATCTTCAATGAATATTATACATGACAAAATCATCTTAAAAACAAATATCCAAGTTAGACCATTGCCTTGTCCAAAACATTCAAACAAGTTTCCAGATGGATTGAAGCAGCCAAAGTAAAATATATGAACAAACTAATAAACAACAAACAAATGAATAAAGAGATCTGGGAAACACTGATATTTAGCTGATCTCAAATTTGGGAAGGGCTTTTTAAGCATTAAGGCAGAAAATTGTAATGCAGAGAAAAGACTGATAAGTTTTCTAGATTAAAATTTTTTAAAACTGTCTTGATATCAAAATACCATAGAAAACACTTAAACATTCAGAAACATGTTTAAAATAAAAATAACAAAGAAAGAGGACATGGGAACATGACTGGAGTCCAGTTACTAAACAACAGAGTACAAATGACAGAAATCATTAATGGGGAAGTATTTTGTTGGTAGTATAGTATAAGCACTGAAATTTGCAAAATAGCCTCAGTTTCAGCCTATATAGAACTTACAATTGGCAGGTTTTGCACCATCTTGATATGCTTCCTCAAGATGAAGATGTCTATAACATATGCATAATTTCATCATAATGAGTTGTATTAAATTATGACAAATCATGTCTGATAGATCAGTCCAGTAGCACTTGCCTTGAACATATAAAAGTAAGGTATACAAACTTGTTCATCTGCTTTATAACCTCTCAAGTGTGGTTTCTGTGTTCTTCCCAACAGTGTATTTCAGCTTAATACACTTTATTGTTTTACTGCCATCCGAGAGATTTCTATAGTTCTCATGTTACTATTTATTCTTAAAAGCCTATTGTACATATATTTTATTTCAACAACTGTAAAATGTCTGTGAGCTACTTACGAATCATTACATTTTGGAAAAGAAAACCATCTTTAAATCAAATTGAATATGCACGGATTTTTAAAAGGTCTGACCTTACTTAAACAAATGTTACCTTAACAGAGCAATTGATCCCAAGGAGGATCAATTATGATAAAAATTGCTAAGTCCCAAAGAGAAGTCTTGTCTTTGGAAACGAACATGAAATGAGTTTTTTGAATTCTAATAATATGCATGCCATTAGAAAAATGAAATGCCTTTACCACAGAAGAAATACAGAAATGTATATGAGAAAATTGATTAGGTGATAATTACTTTCTTGCTTCTTAACTTCATTAATATTATTCATGGGATAAATGAACCTTATATTACAGAGTTATGAGCCATTTTAAAGGAATAACTGCCTTTATTCTTAAGGAGAAAATTTAATAAGATTTTTCTTAATTCAAACAAATACTTGCTCTATTTTGGTCAAGGTTAATTCAAGACCTAAAGTGATCACTTTGATAGATACATTGTCTTTGAACATATCAGGGAATGAAATGCTCCTTTCAGATAAGGGAATTATTTGTTGACATGAATTATTTGTCTATGGTTTATCTTTCCTATTATCAAAACAATGGCAAAAATTCTAATTTTCCCTCTAATCTTACCTATTTAAAGTTGAGCGGTGTCCACGCAAACCAATGTATTTAAATAAAAATTAAAAGATCATTTAGATCTATCTAGCCCATTGTAAGTAATCGTATATGCAGAATTAAGAAAACTGATTCTCGCAACTCTCTTCACATATTACACAAAATTTAAACAGAATTGGAATGGTTTATACAAAACTAAAATAGCAATTTAATTGTTAAACTTTCATTTTTTTCTTCCACATTTCTAGTTTAAACAAATTTTACACAAATACTTTAAATTTAATAGATGTTTTAATATGTATTCATTTTTTTCTCCTTTTGAAAATAATACCTTACCCATGACAAAAATGTCTTTCCTTTCCCTAAAGGAAGATTGGTGTATATAATTACTCACTATTGTGATTCATAGACTGTCACAGCTGTGTAATAAAGAGTTTGAAACAGTTAAATAGGGGTCTTTTCTTGAGTTTCTGTAGCATGAAGACTGAGGAGGAAATTTTAATGGACTTGCACAAGAAATTTCTAATATTCCTGTTTTTGGCCAATGTGGATATGTTTTCTGCTTGGGACTCATATTTGCTTGCTAATGCTGCCATAACAAAGTACCATAACAAAGATTTCATGGCTTAAACAACAGAAATTTATTTTTTCATAGTGCTGGAGGCCAGTGGTCTGTGACAGAAGTACTGATGGGGTTGACTTCTTCTAGAGCCTCTCTCCCTGACTTGTAGAAGCCATTTTCTCTCTGTGTCTTTGTGTGTTCTTTCCTCTATGCCTGTGTCCTAATTTCTTCTTTTTGTAAGATACCAGTCATATTGGATTAGGGCCTACCCCAATGATCTCATTTTGCGTTAATTACCTCTGTAAAGGCCTTATCTGCAAAGAAAGTTACATTCTGTGGTAGTGGATATTAGAATTTCAATGTCTGAATTTTGGGGAGACACAATTCAGCCCACGAAGGACCTCAAGTATGAAATGAATCTCTCTGCCAAAGGAATTTAAAACATCTTTGATATCATCACAGTAGGCAAAACTATGACGGTGATAAGAATGCTGGCTAGGGAAGAAAGGATATAGCTTCTAATTAACACAAATACAAAATAAGAAAGTTGAAGTTAAAGAGCTACAACAATACTGAGTCATGCTTTTCAATAGTGAAGCTGGCAGCCACCATTTTGGAGTAGTTAGTAGAGTTAGAGCTCTACTAACGTAACTTGCGAGTGCTATTATATTTATTTTATTTGTCTATGTGTCAGGTTTCAGTAGGTTCTTGATGTGCTCATAGCTGAAGAATGACCAGACTCACCAAAGTAAGGCGAGCATGAAAATGAGGTTTATTGAGGAGAGAAAGATAGGATTATAGGGCAAGAGCACGATATAAGTTTACAGAGCATGATACATATGCCATGGATGACGACTGGATCTATTATCTCAGCAAAGGGGAAGTCAAAAGAAGGGCACAGAAAAAGGGACTTGGTTATGGTCTGAATCTTCTTTTATAGTGCCCAGGTTGGGTCCTCCCTGTGGCTCAGATGTCTCCATGGAACCGCTTTGATTGGACAGTTGGGAGTTGCATTAGTATGCATGTGGGTTGCTCTAAGTCAATTTCTGGACTCTATGGTACCTATGCTGCTTGGCCCATGGGCTAGAGAGTCTTCTACATTCTTTTGCAGCTGGCTCACTAAGTTGTTTATGATTGGCAGATTCGTAGGGTATTTCCTCCTCCCCCAGGTATGGAGAAGATTGGGGGGGCCATCTGCACCAAGGCAAAGCACCCACTTTTGCCCCTAGGAAACCTGGAATCCCTCACTATCTACCTAAGTACCAGAATGTCAAAATGGTCTCAGAAGAGCAAGAATAAAATATCACATGGTAAGAGTTCGGGCATTCCAACTGAGATGCTAGACACACAAATGAAAAGGCTAACACTTAAATTTGCAATCTTAAGTTCAATATCTACCTCAACCTCAAAGGCTGAGTTTGGGAATCAGATTTCCTGGGAGAATCTTGCACTTGTTTTAAAGTGGGTAGGGGAGATTATGCTTTACCTCACACTTCAAGTGTGAGGGTCTTAGTTTACAGTGTCTGTAGTTTGGGAGCATAATGGACTGGTATTGGATACAAATCTGAATACTTTCCCCACTTACTCTCTCCTCTCAAAAAAGTTTAGAAGCAAAAAGCTGGATGAAATGTCCTGTAGCAGCAGAATAGAGCTGCCTTAGAAAAATAACTTCATTTCCACTCCCAACACAATAGGTCAAGTCTGTGTGTTTCTTGTTGAACAAATCTGGGCCATCGGGAAAGAGAAATTCAGACTTTGGTTGTCTTAGACACTACTCAGGAACGTAAGACATCTCCAACAGTGGGTGAAAATTCAGAGAACAATAACAGTACTCCGTGAGAGAAAGGCATTGCCATGACTCTCATGACAGTATCAGTTAGGTAAGATTTCCATCTAACATGACGTCCAAGTTAAGAAAGGCAAGAAAAATCCTTAAATGTAATCGAGAGTTCTGACTATTGCATATAATAGACATTTCAATTGTGTAAATGACATTAGCTCCATAACTAAAAATAAAGAGAACGTTTATTTTCTGAGAGTTAGGGGATAAATTTTGAAACCTGCCCCAGATTTTAAGGAAAGAGCCAGATCTATAGGATGATTTTGAATGAATGCTTAGGAGGGAGGAATAACATTGGTTCTAGAATTACATTGAGTGAGCCCCATGTGTTCAATTAAGGCTTAAGTCAAATTAATATTCTGCTCAAGCCTCTGGAATAATGGTAGTATTCTTGTAAGGCTCCCTTCTTGCTTCAGAATCCAAGAAACCGGAAGGGCTAACATATTTCGAAAGGGTGATAAGTAAATTCACCTTCCATATTCTTGTGGGTTTACCTTGCTGTGTTTCTGAGTTCTGTTACATATTTGTCATGGCTCCCCTGTGTGTTGCATGGTTGAGCAGAAAGCCTTCATCATTTGCAGTACATTAAGTCTGTCTGGGCTCTAGTTCCCAGAAGTCAGTGTGATCTTTTGAAGGTGAACGACTGCATCCCATTTTTGCCAAGTCACCCTAAAAGAAGTCTTTATTTAGACTACAACCTGTGGTCTTTTGAAAATTTTAACAACATAAATAGACATCCTCCTCCTACCACCTCTTATGTGCTATATTCCAGAGAGTCCACCAAGAGGCTTATATTGCTGCCATTCATGCTGAAAAATTGGACAGGTTTCACTTGGTATCATTCAAGGCTAGCAGTCAATACCTCTCATTCCTGCCTTCACAGGCAGCCGTACCAGCCTTGCCTCTCCATCCCCAATCCTGCCCACTATCAGTAGATATTTAGAGAGAAAGGCGCAGGAACAATGGCATGCTCTGTCAGTTCTCAGGGAGTCACTCTACCACATCAACTTTTAAAGCATTGGCGCTGTTTCTGTCCTTTCAACAAATAGGTTAGCAAATATTTATAAGATTTCTAAAATAATAAATATTCATCCTATTACAAATAGCCTGAGACAAACTAAAACCTATTTGTAACACAAAGTGATGTCCTGAAATTTTTATAAAGAAATCCATACTAGATCAGAATAGGGAGAATGATCTGAAAAACCCCAGCTAAGGATTATCATGTTTCCTTACTGAGAAACTGAAAATAGATTTGAGAATTTTCTAAATAACACACACACACAAAACTCTACCCATATGTATATTATTTTAGCATATGCATATTATTTTATTGTTTTAAATTGTTTTTCTCATTATATGGCTGCAATTAATATAGTTTCAGCAAATCTTTTTGTCATCCTCATAAAGTGATCAGCTTAAAAACCTTTCATCAAGGTGGGATTTCTCTATCAGAATCAAAATTTTGTACCCAAAGTAGAAAAGCCAGGTAAACAATACCTATTATAGAACGAAGTGTTCAAGAGGTTTGATTCCACCTAGTGTCAACATAATAGACTAATACTTTCCATGGTTATAATTGTATATCAAGCTAAAGAGCCTAATGATGGCAGACTAGTTTTTCCCCTGAAGCAAGTATGTTTGTAAAAATATTAAAAGTGCTAGGGAAGGTAGACAACTATCCAAATTTGCATATAATTTAATGAATATTAAATACTTTGGAAGGGTGAGATGAATCAGCACTATTGATCTGGATTGAACACATAAAAATATTTGCCATTGATAAAATTGATTTGAGGAGTTAGGACCAGTTCTAATACATAAAATACTCTGGTATTAATAACATCTCCAAATAATGATTAGCTCCTTTCAGTCCCTTTGATATTTTTCTATTATAAACTCAACATGAAAACTACAACTAAAAAAAGCAGGAGCTAATTAAGCAAAGACAAGTGTAAGCAATTTAGAAAGTAATATTGGAATTGTAATATCTGAATTGCATCTTAAATACTATATATACAACAGGATTTTCCTTATTTATTTGAATTTTCATAGCCTTTAAAAAGGAAACCAAATTTTAAAGTTTAGAAAGGGGAAAACACAAGAAAACATTATATACTGTTATGTTCTCCACATTACCAGATATTTTCCAGAAACAAAATAACAACTAAAGCAAACTCATTTGCCAAATCCCAACATTCCTTACATTTATGACACTGAGTTAGAGAAAATGACAAACAGGTAAAGTAGAAACGCATTCTAAAGACAATATATTTCTTTATAAAAAAAAGTAGGCAACAAAATAATATTCTTGAAATATTGCATGCCATCATTGTGACATTTTTTTCTTTATTGAAAAATTTTTGTGCCCTGAGAAGCTCTTATAAAATTCATCACTTTATTTCTGTGATGGTGTCAGTAGAACAGCAGTGGTGTGATCACATGTTGACAGACTTTGGCAGCACATAAATAGAATTAACACAAGACGCTTGGTCTATAGCAGAGGACAATGATGTAGCAGACAACACTAATCAATCAGAATTTGAGTTCCCTTTATTTTGACAAGGCTTCCTAATACAAGCCATCAAAAGTAGTTTAAAACTTGTTAGTCCTTCTGCCCTGTTTTTAATAGAACAGGTACATACCTCAGCTGCCGTCTTTTCCTTTATTGAAAAACTGACAAAGCATTACAAAATGCATCTGCCTTAAATATTTGAGGCCAACTATAAAACATCAAGATGTGCGGTAATAAATGCATCAGTGGTGATGTGCTGTGAAAAGTAATATGCATAAAACTGTCAAAGGCAGAAAAAAAAAGTTGAGCTGTATTGAAGTCAGAAAAATAATTCTGTTAAAAAGGCAAGAAACTTGGTGAAAAGAAGACTGAATTTAGGAATCAGAAAACCCAACTTGTCATCCTAAGGGGAGCTACTATCTGGGAAATGTGGGCAAGTTGCTAAGTCTCCCCAGGCTTTGCTTTACACATTTAGAAAAAGAGGA
This sequence comes from Avahi laniger, assembly GCA_963575035.1. Lineage (NCBI taxonomy): Eukaryota > Metazoa > Chordata > Mammalia > Primates > Indriidae > Avahi > Avahi laniger. Next base: position 15,652 of record CAUYSK010027746.1, read on the forward strand.
GGCAGCTTGGATGATTTCCAAGGTTCCTTCCAAAGCTAAAATCTGATGACTTTATTGGTGATTTGCAATTGTTAAAAAGAAGACAAGAAAATTCAAATTCTTGCTTAGCAACCTTTAGATGAAAATAAAGTTATCTTCCTTTATAACTTGTAGAAATTGTAATTAAAATACAAACGGCCACACTATTCTCCCCGCCCCCTCTCTGTATAGCTTGTTTTTCTAAGTCATGGCTTGATATTTATTTTTCAAGATCAACTTTTACAAATAAAGTGTTCAATATTGTCAAAATTATCATCAGTTATTTACCAAGTATTTACTTGGCCATGGAGTGAGCAAATGAGCATAGAGTTTATAAATTCTTTCCTTTGACCTAGTGGCTCTTAAAAGAGGCTTTGTAAATATTTATGGAGCTTCTACTATGTTCAAGGTGCTGTTCAGGACTTTAATAATATAGTGGTAAACAAGACAAACGAGGTATTTATTCTAACTGATCTTACATTCTAGTGAGGGATGGTAAATAGATTAGTAAATTAGTAAACAGGTAAAGGAATATGGTATCACATGGTGGTAAGTTTTATGTAGATAGTAAAATGAGCTAGATGTGAGGAGGGCAGTTATTTCTATTGGTTTCTAATTTCATTTATTGCAGTAAGATTGATTTTTTTCACTATGTTATTAACAGCCACAAGGTATTAATAACAAAAAAAGTTCAATCCTGGATAACCAGACACCGTTTTCCACATGAAACACAGAGAGCAGTTTAACCCAATGGATATGACCTCTGGGTTGTTCTTCCATGTTCTGCACTATTTTCCACATATATTTAAGGCTGGAATTTAAGATACCAAAATTGATCTTTAGAGTAAATTCCAGAGAAAAAAATTTCCCATTGTACTAGGCGGTAAAATTTACCATCAATGTTCTAGGTGATGAAATATTTAATGTACACGAAGAAGGCTGACTAATATTAATGTGATTATTTTTTTCTGCACCTCACTTCAGAGGATAGGTTCAAGCTCTATCCAGGAAAATATAAGAGGTGTTAGATCACCACTGTTTCTTATTTCTCCCTCGTAGATGAAGATTATTTTTGCTGGTAGAGAATTCCAGGTTAGCCATTATTCTGTTTTAGAAGATTAAGGATAAGTATCCAGTCCCTTCTGACTTGTAAAGTTTCAGTTGAGAAGTCTGCAGTTAGTCTGGTATGTTTTCCTTTGTAGGTTATTTGCTGCTTTCACCTCACTGCTCAGAGGATTGCTTCTTTAGTGTTTACTTTGGTCAGATTAATAATCACTTGATGTGGTGATTGTCTTTTCACATTCAGTCTCCCAGGAGTTCTGTGTACTTCGTGTACCTGGATGTCTAGATTTCTGGCCAGGCCAGGTATATTTTCCTCCAGTATTCCATGAAATAAGTTTTCCAGCCCTTATTTATTTTCTTCTTCTCTCTCAGGGATGTCAATGATTCTTATATTTGGCTTCTTTACATAATCTCACATTCCTTGCATGTTTTGGTCTTATCTCTTGTTTCTGTGTTCTTTTTCTTCATCCAATTTGTTTAGCACATAGGCATCATCTTCAAGTTCTGAGATTCCTTCCTCTGCATGATCCATTCTGTTCTTGAGGCTTTCCACTGTGTCTTGAAGTTCTTTGAAAGCCTCCTTCATTTCCAAGATTTCTGTTTGGTTTTTCAGAGTATTTCAATTTCTTTAGAGAATTTTTCATTCATTTCCTGTATTGTTATTGGGTTTCTTTATGTTGAGTTTCTATTTTTCTCTTCAATTCCATTGATTTTTTTACAATCCACATTCA
>CAUYSK010027748.1:0-15478 GCA_963575035.1 Avahi laniger
GATTTCCTCATCTAAAGATCCTGACTTTAAGTCTCATCTGCAAAATCCCTTTCATAAGAAAACATATTCATAGGTTCTAGGGATTAGAACAGGGGCATTCTTGGAAACAACCCAAGTGCCCGTCAATCCATGAGTGGATTACTAAAATTTGGTATATGTTTACAATGGAATATTACTCAATCATAAGAAACGACAGTGATCTAGCACCTTTTATACTTTCCTGGACTAAACTTAGGCCCATGATCCAAAGTGAGGCACCACAAGAGCAGAAGAACGGGATCCATTTGTACTCGCCATCAAATTGGTACTAACTGATCAACACTAGGGTGATCACATGGCAGAAATACTCTCCAGGGATTAGGGGGATGGGGGGGTGCAAATCTACAACTAAAGGACACGGGGAGCACTAAAGGGAGCAAAGGGCACGCCTTTAACCTGCATGTGGGTGAGGCAAAGACATAAAGTGTAACTAGAATGTTTGTACCCTCACAATACCTTGGAATAAAAAAAAAAAAAAAAAAGAACAGGGGCATTCGCTGAGGGCCATTATTCAGCTTCCCACACCAACCACCTCAGTTTGTTGGGGACTAAGGTCCCCCAGAACATGGGACTTTTAATGCTAAAACCAAGAAAGTCCTGTGCAAACCTGGACAGCTGGTTACCCTAGAAGGGAGCTCTCATTCCAGAAAGATATTTCTACGAGGGGAAGTAGAGAGGGAAGATGAACACCACTAAGAAAGCTGTAAAGGAAATGGTGTTTTTCCAGGAATAGTCTTTAGGGGAAAAGCAACGTTCAACCTTTAAAATCTCCCAGCATTACAGCCTCGGTGTGACCACATCCGCACAGAAAAGGAAACTGCTGTACTGAACACTATCCCGCCTCTTTCACCTGATACAAAGCAAAGCTATTTCCCAGATAAACTCGATTTCAAAGCCTGAATTATCCCTACGTAAGACGACTGTGGTAAACTTGTATGCAAAAAGGTTAATAAATTGTAGAATAACAGGATCGTAGTTAAAAATAGAGCCTGATTCCATGCAAATGACGCAGATCAGACACCCTAATGTGAAGCCACGGTGGGTTTTCTGCATCGAGTGTCCCCTCCCTGTCTTTGTTCCGCCCCCTCCCCTTCCATTCTGTCCCCGCCCCCGCCGCCGCCGCCCGCGCAGTTATATTTAGTATTACAGTCTGCGGGGGTTCTAAAATAGTTCTCTCCTGCTTTCGAGTCTCACTGAAGGGGAAACATTCATTTTGTGTCATATTTTTATGTATATATTTAGTTCATGTCATAGTTTTATATATATATTTAGCTTTCCATTTCTGAAGAAATAAATACAAAAAAAGCTCTTTTTCAACAATGGGTGAAATCCAGAAGGCTGGGAGCCTGGTTTGCAAAGCTCGGGGCATGGGATCTGGGAAGCTTTTCCCGTGGGCAGGGTTTGGACGGAGGCCGGACTGCTGGGGCGGCGCGTACCTGCTGGGGGCGTGTGAGAGGTTCACCGGGCATGGGCTGTTAGAAGTGACAGCGGCGGGAAGGAGGGTCATAAATCATTTCCCAGCTGTGAGGACAAAGGGACTCCAATGCTCCCAAGCTGGATGTAGTGGAGCAAATGCGATCGATCGGCAGTGAGGAGGGAGCAGCTGGGCCACTCTGCGTGACTCCCTGACAGCCAGGTCAGGGCCGCACGTGCTGGCTGCAGAAGCCAGACGCATGGATGGGAATCCAGGAGCTAGATGGGGGGTTCCGGGCAACATCTGTTACTCTCCGGTGCGTCCAGACAGCCTGAGGCACACGCAGTGGGGCTGCAGCAGCCGGGGTGGGGGACAGATGGTCACGGAAATGGGATTCTGCGTCTCCAGTGGAGCTTCCCGAGGTTTGCAGGGCTGCTCTGGGCACGAGTCCGCACGGGTATCTCAGCCTGATCCCACATACATACCCCTCCTGCTGACTGCCACTGGGCCCGAATAGTGGCCCCGAGTGTGACAGCCCAACAGAGGAGGTGGTTGGAGCTGTGCTTAGTCCAGATGGGTTAGTTTGCATTGGAAACGTGTGCTCTAGGGCCAGCTGTTTACTATCTCAAGGAATCACTAACTCCGAGAGGGGCAGTACCCCCAGGGCCAGCAAGACCCCAGATGTCAAGGCATCGGAATACAGAAAATAAAAAGACATGGTTAACGCACCTTCCTCTCTGCTGTCGGTTCCCAGCTCAAGCAAGTCTCATCTGCTCTAAGAAGACTTCCTGGGACACCCCATCCCACTGGGATCGCTCCCTCCCTGAAGTCCTAATGTCCCTGCTGCTCACTTTGGTACCTATTATCTAAGCAAAGTATATGCTGTGCTTCCCTGCTAAATCAAAAACCCAAGCTCCTTGGAAATGGGGGTTGTGTCTTTCACTTCACCAGCACCGAGCCTTGAGCATAAGCACTCGTTACATTTTTGTTAGGAAATGCTCAAGGTTCGGTTTGGTAGGCCACAGGGATGACTCCCTTAAAAAATTTTTTGCTAACCCCTAAGTAGGAATAACCCTTCACTAGAGGCACTCACAGCTTGGTTTCTTCCTTTTTTATCCAGTGCTTGATCGTTCTACAATCTAGAATGTTTAAAAATCCAGACGGCCTTTGTGAAACTCGCAAACAAGGAAAATACAGGCAGCTCCAGCTGTGAATTCAACTCGGAAGGGGTCATTTCTAATTGCAGGTGCAAAGGAAAAACTGAGTTAGTATTGATGCCCTGACCACAGTGTCTCCCCCATTAACTCCCTGGAAGGGGAGAGTGGATTTCACATGTCAGCCAGGTTTGCTGAGTAGCCAGGAGGCAGATGAGACATGTCTGTTTCATGAATTTTTATTAACGGGGAAATCATCCATAGTGTATCCATCCTCGGCTGCTCAGTCCAGCATAGGCCACCAGGAAGGGAGATTTACCTGGTTCCATGTGGCCTGAGATGAGCTGTGAGACACAGTGGATCCTCAGGGTACTGAGGACAGGATGGGGCACTGCTGCTGGCGGCCATGGGCTCCTCCTCCATGAGAACAGGAGCAAATGCAGAGTGGGCCAGATCTGAGTGTAAAACGTTAGAGTGATCTGGCTCCTTCCCTGGGGCAGAACTGATGGACAAAAATAAAACACATCTTGGGAAGTCTGGCATGAAATTAAATTCCAGGGCCCCTAGCTACAGCTTTGTCAGTGGGCTGGCTTCCTACCAACGTCCTTGCATGTCCTCGTCATGCAAGTTAGAGGTGGTGGTGGAGTGGGGGAAAGAGAAGAACTTCCTCCCCGGGTGCCCTGACGTTGCAAGGGCTGCCCCAGCCGTCTCTAGTCCCCTTGCTGTTCAACATGTAGTCCGCAGCCCAGCAGCACTGAGCTCATTTGGGAGCTTGGTAGAAATCCTGGATCTCACGCAAGGCTGGCGCTAGGGTGAGGCAAGGGGGATGCCCTTCTAGTGCGAAATTTAGGGGAGTGCCCGAAAACCCAGTAGCCAAAACAAACAATATTTTAAAATATCAAAATCATTGCAAAAAAAATTCAGGATGAAGAAAATATCAGAATTCTAAATAAAGGAAGGCTCTGACCCTGTACTTGAATGATCCCACCTTACTTGCCTCATGCTAATCTCGGCTCTGATCTCAGGCCCCAACCCAGAGCTACAGAATCAAAATCTATATTCTAAAAAGAGCCCTGGAGGATTCACGTGCTCATCAAAGTTTGAGAAGCACAGCTTTGGACAACACCCTGCCCCACATCATACCAACCCCAAATCTTGGAATCCAGACAGCAGCAGAAACAGAAAGATATGGGCAATGGTAACGTTCCACAAGCAACTCCACCGGCTTGCTTGCCATTGGTCTGGATTTGCACACCACCACCCTAAAATTGTAGTGTTTTGTAATTTACCATGAACTTTAAAAATTTCTTATTGTGAAATTTTTATAGATTCACAGGAATTGCAAGGGTAATACAGAGAGATCTCATATACCCTTCACCCTGTTTCCCCCAGTGGTTACTATCTTAGTCTGTTTGGGCTGCTATAATAAAATACCTTAGAGTAGGTCATTTATAAACAGAATACATTTATTGCTCACAGTTCTGGAAGTTGGGATCGATCCAGGATCGACGCCCCAGCAGTATCTGGTGAGGGCCTGGTCTTCATAAATGATGCCTTCTATGTGTTCTTACGTGCTGGAAAGGCACAAAATGAAAAGGTGAACTTGGTCAGGCCTCTTTTATAAAGACAGTAATCACATACACAAAGGCTCCGCCCCCATGACCTAGTCACCACCCAAAGGCTCCACCTCTTAATACCAACACTTTGGAGATTAGATTTCAACATATGAATTTTAGAGATATGCAAACATTCAGACTCTAGCAGTTACATCTTATGTGACTATAGTACAATATAAAAATGAGGAAATTGACATTGGTATGAGGTGTGTGTATACTTCTGTCATTTTATCGAATGTGTGGATTCACATAACCAACACAAGTAAGACACAGAACTAGTCCATGACCACAAAGATCTCCCTTGAGCTACGGTTTTATAGTCAAATCCATCCCCTTCCCTGACCCACCATCCCTAACCCCTGGCAACCTTTCTGACGACATTTTGGCAATGCTATGTAAGTGGAATCATATCACATGCAACCTTTTGAGATTGCCTTTTTTCCCCAGTCAACATAATGAACTTGAGATCCATCCAAATTGTTGCATGTTTCATTAGTTTGTTCCTTTATATTGCTGAATAGTACTCCATGGTGTGAATGTGCCACAATTTGGTTAACTGTTTACTATTGAAGGACATTTAGGGTGTTTCCTGTGTTTGGATATTACAAGTAAAGCTTCTATGAACTATTCTAGTTCCTTAACTTTCCATATAAGTTTTAGAATTATGTTGCCTATGTTTACATAAAAAAATCTTGCTGGAGTTTTGATTTGGATAGAAAGTACATTAAATTTATATATCATTTTGAGGAGAATTACCGTCTTTACTGTGTTGAGTCTTTTAGTCCATAAATATGGTTTGTCTCTACATTTATTTATATCTTCTTTGATTTCTTTTCTCAGCATTTTATAGATTTTAGCATATAAAACCTGCATATATTTTATTATTATATATAAGTATTTCATTTATTTGAGTGATTACAAGCTGGCTTGTATTTTTTTTAATTTAAGAGATCAGGTCTTGCTGTGTTGTCCAGGCTGGACTCAAACTCTTGAACTCAAGCGATACTCCTTCCTCAGCCTCCCAAGTAGCTGAGACTACAGGCATCTGTCAGCTGTTCCTGGCACCTTGTATTTTCATTTCAATTTCAACATATTTGTTGCTAGCATATAGAAATATAATTAATTTTCTTATGTTGATGTTATATCTAACAACCTTGCTAAGTTCATTTATTAGTTCTAGGACTTTTCTTACACATTTCTTGGGATTTCTAAGTAGACCATCGTGTCATCTACAGTTTTTTTTTTTAATTTTCCTTTTTTGATCCGGATGCCTTTTATTTCCTTTTCTTGCCTTGTTGTGCTTCCCAGAACTTTTGGTACTATGTTAAATGAGAGTAGTGAGAGCAGACATCTTTCCTAGTTTCTGATCTTAGGAAGAAAGCATTCAGTGTTTCACCATTAAGTATGATGTAATTTGTAGGTTATCACAGATGTTCTTTATCAAGTTGGGAAAGTTCCTTTCTCTTTCTACTTTACTGAGAGTTGTTACGATGAGTGAATATTGAATTTTTTCAACTGCTTTTTCTGTATCAATTGATAGGATCATGTGATTTTTCTTCTTTAGCTTGTTGGTGGATTACATTGAACGATTTTTCAAATGTTGAAACAGCCTTGCATCCCTGGAATACACACCTCTTGGTCATGGTATTTAATTCTCTCTATATAGCTGGATTCTATTTGCTAACATTTTGTTAACAATTTATGTGTGTATATTCACAAAGGATATTGGTCTATAGTTTCTTTTTTTATACTACCTTTGCCTGGTTTGGGATATCGGGGTCATACTGGCTTCATAAAATGAATTGAAAAAGTACTCCTTCCTTTTCTATTTTCTACAACAGATTATGTAGAATTGATTTTAATTCTTCTTTATATGTTTGGTGAAATTCTTCAGTAAAACCATCTGGTGTTATACACTTTATATTCATAATTTGACTTAATCATCATAACAACCTTGCAAAGAAGGCATTTTACAGATATGGAACTTAAGGCTCAGCAAAATGAAGTGACTCATCTAAGACGCAGACATCTTCTGATCCCAAGTTCAGTGTCATTTCCACTATACCACAGTTCCCAAGTTAGTCCAGGCAGAGTTTCCAGGGATTTGCAATCTCTTTAGGAAACAAGGAAAGAGAACAATCTTACCTGCTCCTGGCCACTTTTGTTAGCTGGATGCCAGTTTCTTTCTTGCCTGACATTCCATTCAAGTTAGAGGATAATAAGGCAACTAGCAAACTGCAAAGTACTATTAGCACAATGATAACTTTACGGTTTAAAAGATTGGTGGGAGAGAGGGAGTGGAGCAAGATGACCAAATAGAAACCTCCAGAGATCGTCCCTGCCCATGAACACCAAATTCAACAACTATCCACCCAAGCAAGCACCTTCAAAAGAACCAAAAATCAGGTGAGTGATCATACTACCTGGTTTTACCAATATATTAATAACAAGGAAGGAGGCACTGAAGAGGGCAGAAGAGACAGTCTTGCGTTGCCTACGCCACACCTCCCCATCCCCCTGGCAGTGCTGCACCAACACCCCCAGTGGAGAGAGGATCTGCTTGCCTGGGGGACGGAGAGTGCGATCATTGTAGGACTTTGCACTGAAACTCAGGGCCGACCTGGCACAGGGGAACACAGCACAGGGCAGAATTCTGGCAGTACCCACAGAGGGAGCATTTAGACCAACCTGGCCACAGAGAAATCCTCCACCCTAAAACTTGAGTTCCAGCTAGCCCTACCAGGGGCTGACAAAAAACAGCCTACCAGGGGCTGACAAAAAACAGCCTAGGGTCTGGACTAGATTCGTAAGGCAGTCGGGCCACAAAGGCCACAGTCCTTGGGCAAGTCCTGCGGCTCTGCTGGCTCAGAGCAAGTGGACTTGGGGTGCATGTGACCCAGTGAGACACCAGTGGTGATGGCCAAGCCAGTGCCTGTGTCACTACCCGCCCCCACCCCGCCCCATTCCTAACTCTAGGCAGTGCAGCTCAGGGACTCTTCTTCCACTTGGGGAAAGGAAAGGGAAAAGTTCAGAGGACTTTGTTTTGTAACTTGGGTACCAGCTCGGCCACAGTAAAATAAAGTACCAAACAGAGTCCTGAAGACCCTGAGTCCAGGCCTTAGTTCCTGGAGGGCATTTCTGGACCCACTCTGGGCCAGAAGGAAACATGCTGCCCTGAAGGGAAGGATCCAGTCTTGGCAGGACTCAACCACCTACTGATTAAAGAGCCCTTGGGCTTTGAATAAACATCAGAGGTAGCCAGGCGACAGTCACCACTGGCTTTGGGTGAGACTCTGCTGGCTGCAGGTGTGACCTGGCGCCGGTGGCCATGAGGGAGACCCACATCACTCCTCCCCCAACTCCAGCAGCCCAGCACAGAGAGTGAAGGAAGAGAGTGAGAGACTTTGCATGGTAATCCAGGGACCCAAGTTCACCAAGGTGGGACCAACAGGAGTCTGCAAGGATCACAGCTTTACTGAGCTTGGGACACCCCAGTGCTGATATGTGACCAAAGACTTAAATGACAACAGTCAGTTCCTTTTGAATATCTGGGAAGCCTTTTCAAGGAGGATGGGTTCAAAGAAGCCTAGACCGTGAAGATTAAAATAAAATTAAAATACCTAACTCTTCAAGGCTCAGACACAGTGAATATTCACAAGCATCAAGAACACCCAGGAAAACATGACCTCACCAAACAAACTAAATAAGGTACCAGTGACCAATCCTGGAGCAATGGAGATATGTGACCTTCCAGACAAAGAATTCAAAATGGCTGCCGTGAAGAAGTTCAATGGACTTCAAGACAACACAGAGAAGGAATTCAGAAGCCTATCAGAGAAATATAACAAAAAGATTGAAATAATAAAAAAAAATCAAGCAGAAATTTTGGAGCTTAAGAAATTAATTGACGAACTGAGAAATGCATCAGAATCTCTCAATAGCAGAATTGACCAAGCAGAAAAGACAATTATTAAGCCTGAAGACAGGCTATTTGAAAATACAGTCAGCAAAGAAAAATGAAAAAAGAATGAAGCATGCCTACAAGATCTAGAAAATAGCCTCAAAAGGGTAAATGTAAGAATTATTAGCCATAAAGGGGAGGTAGAGAGGGAAATTAGGTAGAAAGTTTATTCAAAGAAGAAATAACCGAAAACTTTTTCAAACCTAGAGAAATATATTCACATTCAGATACAAGAAGGTCATAGAACACCAAGCAGATTTAATCCACACTGCCTCAAGGCATTTAATAATCAAGCTCCCAAAGGTCACAGATAAAGAAAAGGTCCTAAGGGAAGCAAGAGAAAAATATCATATAAAGGAGCTCTGATACATCTGGCAGCAGACTTCTCAATGGAAACTTTACAGGTCAGGAGGGAGTGACATGATGTATTCAAAGTGCTTAAGGAAAAAAAGAATCCTTAACCCTAGAATATTATATCCTACAAAAATATCCCTCAAACATGAAGAAGAAATGAAAACTTTCCCAGAGAGATAAAAGCTGAGAGATTTCATCAACACCAGACTTTTCCTACAAGAAATGCTAAAAGAAATTCTTCAATCTGAAAGAAAAGGATGTTAATACACAATAAATTATCTGAAAGTACACAAATCACTAGTAACAGTAAGTACACAAATACACAATACTCTGTGTGTAATTGTGGTGTATAAACCACTTACATCTTGAGTTGGAAGACTAAAAGACAAACCTATCAAAAATAATAGAAACGAATTTTTGAGAGATAGATAGTATAAAAAAGATGGACGGGAACAACAAAAACTTAAAAAGCAAGGGGGGAATGGAGTTAAAGGGTAGAATTTCTGTTAAATTTCTCTTTGCTTGTTTATTTGTTAGTTTGTTAGCAGAGTGGTCATATGCTTCAAATAATTGGTTATGTTAGGTCATAAAATATGAAATGTCTGATTTCAAATCAAAAGTATAGCTTATTATATCTCAAACCAGAAGCAGTGCAATTAATCAAAATATGAGCCTAAACTATTGACATAGTTTTGCCATCTTAATGGTAGTTTGTTTATGCCAGCAGTGAAGAAGCCTGGAGAGTCAGTGGTGATGAATCACAAAAGGTATTTTCCACAGCTTGTTGAGAATTGAATATTTTTCCTTGCAAGAAGTGATCCAAAGCCTGGAAGAAATGGTAGAAAGGAGAGAGGTGCAAGGTCTGGTGAATATGGTGGATGACAGAGAGTTTCCAAGTCCAGCCTCTGTAATTTGAGCAATGTTGTTTGTGCAACATGTGGTCGAGCTTGTCTTGCAAGAGGGTTGACCTGTCTCTATTGACCAATCTCAGCTGCTTAATCACAAGCATCCTCATCATTTCATCCAGCTGGTTGCAGTAGATATCCACTGTAATCAACTGACCAGGTTTCATGAAGCCGTAATGGATAATACCAGTGCTGGACCACCAAACAGACACCATTAGCTTTTTTTGATGAATATTTGGTTTTGGACTGTGTTTTGGCACATTGTCTTTATCCAACTCTTGTGTCCAATGCTTGCGATTTTCAAAAAAAATCCATTTTTCATCACACGTAACAATATGGTGTAGAAATGGTTTGCCTTTATGTTGTGACAGCAAAGAAAGGCAAGCTTCCAGACGATGTCTCTTCTGACGCTTGTTTAATTCACGTGGAACCCATCTATCCAGCTTCTTTACCTTGCCGATTTGTTTCAGATGGTCCAATATTGTTGGACTAGTAACATCAAACCTTGCTGCTAATTCATACATAAATTGAGATGTATTCGCTTCCACTACAGCTTTCAGCTTATTGTTATCCACCTTGGTCTCAGGTCACCCACATGGCTCATTTCCAAGATTAAAATCGCCAGAATGGAACTTCTCAAACCATTGATGGTACTGTGCATTCATTGGCCACATCCTTCCCAAATACTTCTTTGATATTTTGAACTATCTGTGCTACCTTGGTTCCATGACGGAACTCATATTAGAAAATAACACAAATTTTTTACTTATCCATGGTTTCACAAAAATTGCTCTAAAAAAATGTGAAAGATAATCACAAGCCAAAACATGCATTTGAAAGGCTGAGGATGTACCTTCACAATAAAAATAAAACAAGAAGTGTCAAAGTGAAATGTCAGCGATATCAACTGTCAAACTTAGTACTTAAGGAAATCAGACATTTCATACTTAATATCCTAAATAAAATGTTTTTTGTAAGCCTCATGGTAACCTCAAATCAAGAAACCTACAACAGATACACAAAAAATAAAAAGCAAGAAACTAAAACACACTACCAGAGAAAATCACTTTTAATAAAGGAAGACAGGAAGAAAGAAAGAGAAGACCACAAAACAACCAGATATCAAATTATAACATGGCAGTAATAAGTCCTTAATAATAAGTCCTATTATTGATTATCTATCAATAATAACATTGAATGTGAATGGACTCAACTCTCCAATCAAAAGACACAGAGTGGCTGAATGGATAAAAAACCAAGAGCCAACCATATGTTGCCTGCAAGAAACATACTTCACCTATAAAGACTGAAAATAAAGGGATGGGAAAGGATATTCCATGCAAATGAAAACCGAAAAAGAGCAAGAGTAAATATAGTTCTATCAGATAAAATAGATTTCAAGACAAAAACTGTAAAAAGAGACAAAGAAAGTCATTATATAATGATAAAGGATTCAATTCAGCAAGAGAATATAACAATTCTAGCAAATGAGGAGGGTAGGAAAAGAAAAAAAATGCAGAATGTTGAATCCCAACCCCAGAGATTCTGATTCAGTAACTCTGGCCCAGGGCCTAGGGGTCTGCATTTTAATGACCTACCCTTGGCGATTCTGATGCAACTAGTCCACAGAACACGTACTGACAAAATAGCAATCTCTGCGATAAAGAGACCCTCCTTGGCCTGGCTTTCAGGGCCCTCTACAGTTTGATTTCAACTTAGCCAACAGCACCCCACCCTCACCCTCACACCACATTTCAACCATAGTAGTTGAGACTAAACCTCTTGGTTAGCGTCGTACAGTTCCTGGGTATTTGCTGGAAAGCTCTCTCTTTCTTTGTCTGTTGAAGCCCTACCTTCCCTCAAGGCCAAATGAACGGTATACCCCCTCCAAGAAGCCATTCTCAACTTACCCGGGCAAAGTTAATCTCTCCTGTCCCTTTTTCTCCTTGCCCTAGTTTCTCAACTATAGCACAGAATTGTTCAAACTATAGGTTGCCACCCATTAGCAGGTTGTGACCAGATTTTTATTTAAATTTATGATTACTGGAATACAACACACTAGAAGATATCCATGTGTGATACTGTAGTAAGAGCATTGTAAAATAAATTTATTTCAGTTAAATATACATATGTATGTTTTGTGTTATGATATAAAATGTATTTCTTTTGAGTTGCAGTGAAATAACAACAGTGAGAGCCACTACTATACCGCTCATCCCAATTTGCCTCTCATGAGAGCCAACAGTATAGGCTTCTGTTTCCCTTTATTGTGAACCTTTGGGGAATAATAAATAAAGTCATCTTTACCCCAGTATCGCTAACTCCATCATGGTGTTTTGTGCTTGGTAAACATTTACTGAGTTGAGCTGCACTGCCTGACCACGATCGTAACTCTTCTGGGTTAAACTATTTCAGATTGTCTTTTTCAGGGTTTAGGGTTGGGGTGTTCCTTTCAGAAACTGCTTCTGTGTGAGGCAGTGAACTTTGGGGCATTGCCAGGGGAAGGGGATCCTCATCTTGGCCAGGAGAAAAGGGTGATCGCTTCTAAGGCACTGAGGTTCCTTGGCACAATGAATTTCCCCTGGAAATCCGGGATGTGGTCTCAGGAATGGAGTGGACGGCTCAGTGGAGGCACACCCTAGAGGGCAAGATTAGGGACCAGCAGCTACATGAGCTTTCTAGGTGTGAGCACTTACGGAGCATCCAGCGCTCAGTAAACAAGTCACTTTGCTGGGTGCTTTCGAGCCAAAGAAACCTTCAGCATAGGTGACAAACTGGACCACATTTGGAACACGGATGAAGCCCACAGTGGTTCAAAAGGCAACATCAAGGCTGTTTGACCTACAAGCAGCTGAATGCAAATCCTCTTATATCCAGCTTGCTTCTCACATGCGTGCACGTTAACTGTGCATCTCCATTAGTTGTGAGTTTGGGACCTCGTATCTACGGCAAAGCCCCTGCCTTGAAGAATGCACAGGACAGAAGAGGAGTTGGGACATAAACTTCCAGAATCAGTTTTCGGGTCCCTTGGACTGGATGCAGGGCAATAAGGCCAGAGGCGGAGAATGTCGGGCAGAGCAGGCATGCGGGACATGAGGCAGAGCTGGACTTTGGATGCAGTGCTCGGGTAAGTGGAGAGTAAGGAGAAGGTACTTTTTGGAGGACAGGGAGAGTAAGGGAGGCCTGGCTCATTGCAGCAGAGAGTCCGTGACAGCCAAGGGCCAGATGTAAATGCTCCTGAGGAAGACTAGGGTGTGAAGGGCCACGAGAAGGAAAGAGGGGCTGTGAAGTTTATCCAAATATCAGATGAGTTTTGCTACAAGGCCTTTAACTTGGTTCCCAAATAAGACTTGAAAACAAGCAACGTAATATTACTCTTTTAAAAAGCAAACGTGACACATCTCTTAGAATAGCTAAAATCCCCAGACTCAAATGCCGGCCAGGATTTGGAGCAGCAGGAACTCTCATTCCCTGCTGCTGGGAATGCAAACTGGTACGGCCGCTTTGGAAGACAGTTTGTCAGTTTCTTACAAAGCTAAACATATTCTTACCGTACAATCCATATGGCTCCTAGGTATTTACTGAACTGAATTGAAAACTTATGTCTACACAAAACCTGCATATGAATGTTATATCATCTTTATTTATAATCACTAAAAACTGGATGCAACCAAGATGTCCCTCAGTAGATGAATGCATCAATGAACCGAAATACTTCCAGACAATGCAATATTATTCAGTGATAACAAGAAATGAGCTGTGAGTCCATGAAAAAATACGAGGAACTTTAAATGCATACCACTTAATGAAAGAAGCAGTTGGAAGAGGCTACATACTAGTACGATTCCAATTGCATGGCAATTTGGAAAAGGCAAATCTATAGAAATAGTAAAAAGATCAGTAGTTGCCAGGGGTTGGGAGGAAGTGGAGGGATGAATGGGCAGAGGATAGTCGATTTTTAGGGCAGTGAATTATAATGATGGATTCGTGTCACACATTTGTCAAAATCCATAGAAGTGAACAGCACAAAGAGTGAGTCTTAATGTAAACTGTGGACTATAATTAATAATGTGTTAGTATTGATCATCAACTGTAACAAATGTGCCATACTCGTGCAAGATTATTAATATAATGGGGGAAACCGCGTGTTGGGGGGTAAAAATGTGCATGGGAGAGGTGCTGAGTATATGGAACTCCATGTACAAGCTGCTCAACTATTCCATAAATCTCAAACAGTGCTAAAATTAGCCTATTAATTTTTTTTTAAATCTAAGATATTTCACATTGAAAGAAAAAAAAGCAGCAAGTGTGGTGAGAATTCTAAGCGTTAAGAGAGCTAGCAAGTTAATCCTGGAAACTTGCTTGTAAACTATACAGCCAGCCTTGCTGCTTAGGCTTTTGTTCACTTACAGATTCCCTCACTATAAAATCCATGCCAAATTTCCTCTGCAGGACAAGCTCAGACCCTGCTGGGTTTGTACAGTGAACCCCCCCCTGGGACGGGGGTGGCCGAGGTTCATGTTGGAAGGCTGCATTAATTTAGCTGTAATCAAATAGCACCATATTCAAGAAACATCTATTAGGTATACTTAAAAATGTACATTATTTTATAAAAATCTAACTACTGTGTATGTAGTAATTCCAAAAAATGAAAACTAGTTGTTTATTTTAAAGTTAACTAATCTTCTGTGTCTGCTTTTTGTTGGGAAGCATGTGAACGTTTGGTTGCAGCATGGAGGTCCACAGTTTCAGCTGGTCCTCTAGATGAGTAGGGCATCTTGATTTGAGTTAGGTAGGAGAATGTAGATTTGCAGCAACAAGTGGTTGAAAAGTAAGAAAGCATTTTTTAGGCATGTTGCCGAAGGCATGAGTATTCTACTGCATTTTTCCATATTTCAATTGGATCTTTCTTAGCATCAAACAATGACTTTAAAATGTTATCTCCTGAGAGCTTAATCCCATCTGTAGTTCTTTAGTTGCAGATATCAACTAGGCGAGTCTGAAATGCTAATTTGAGTGTGATGTCATGATTCTCAAAGTCAGTGAACCTTTCATTGTATTCTCCAATATGTCTCCAATAGGTCTATAGCAACTGCATATTCTTCAAATGATTTGCATATATTTTATTTATTTATTTATTTATTATTTCAGCATATTACGGGGGTACAAATGTTTAGGTTACATATATTGCCTTTACCACACCCGAGTCAGAGCTTCAAGCGTGTCCATCCCCCAGACGCATATATTTTAATATCATCCTGCTCATCAATGACTTTTACTAATTGAGGAAAATGTTCATCTGAAATTTCCTTTTGAAGAAGTGTTTTGTAAAAAGATAGCTTTTTTTGAGATGCTTGAATTTTTTTTTCCCCTATATCACATACAGACTTAGTTTTACCTTGCAGAGAAATATTCAAGTCATTTTGATTTGACATGATATCACACAGAAATGCTGCATTCCTATAGAAATTGTCTTTCAATAATTCACATTGCTGATTCTGTTCTTCATAAAATTTAACTATCTGTTCCTGCAGAGATAAAATTTGGCTAACACCTATCCCTGTGATAGCCAACACACTTTGGAATGATATGGCAAATCCACGGTGATTATCTCATCATTCAATTTTAACATGTTATGAAACTGATGATGGCATGTTTCATTTGCATGACAATAGCTAACAATACTTATAACTTTTTGCAAAGTGTCACTTAAAATAGTAGCTTTAGCAAAAAGATTTTGCTGATGCAAGATACAATGAAAAGAAATTAGAGCATCTCGATTTGTTAATACTTTTTTGTAATCTGTGCAATAAACCCTTCATGTTTTCCTATCATGGAAGGTGCACCATCTGTACATTTACACTCACTAAATTTACCAAATTCAGTCCAACGTCGCAACATTTATCTTGAAAGTTGTTGAAGATATTTATTCCCTGTGTTCTGTGTGCAAGAGTGCTCAAAAGCCAGTAACTCTTTGTAGCAAAGAAAATCTGTTTTGACCTGAATGAAGTTTAAAACCTGTGCCAAGTCAGTAG
>CAUYSK010027749.1:0-47489 GCA_963575035.1 Avahi laniger
TCTTCCTAGTGCTCCTTGCTGGTGCCTGGCATTGCTCCCTCCTCTCCTTCGGTCTTTAGATTTCAGACCCTGCAAAGGGCTGCTGAGAGGACCGCAGTCATGCCAGTCCCCTAGAGGAGCTCCTAATGCTTTATCCCTAATGCTTTTGTTTCCAGAGAGCTAAATACCCCCAACAAACTATGAGAGAGAGAAGGCGATAGGATTAGGTTTGGGTGTGGAGTGGAACGGGGCTAACGACTGTCCTGGCTGCCACGTTTGGGCCCGAGAGGGGAGCATTACACTGCTGGCTGTCCCTGGTTCTTCCTGAGCTTCCTCCCAGCAACTTTTCAGGCCCCTTGGGCCCAAGTTTAACTGAAAATCTCAGGTCCATCCTGACCTGAATTAGTGGCCTTTGCCTTCTGTGAGCCTTTTTGTAGCACTGTCATTGGGAGCTTGGTGTTTGGGCTAGGGGCCAAATTGGCAGGGAGGGAGCTTGAAAATGAATGGTAGAGTAATAGTGGTAGTAGTAATGATAAAAAATGATAAGACTGATCCCTATTGAATTTACTATATGCCAGGTACTCATCTGATACAACAATTCTATGAGGTAGGTAGTATTATTGCCTCCATTTTATACATGTGGACACCATAGGTAACTTGATCAAGGTCACCAAGGTCACATGGCAGTGAGGGCCAGAGCTGTTCTGCAAACCAAGACAGCCCAATTCCAGAGCCCACCCTCGTAAACACTGTGCTGTATTGTAGTTTTCCAGGTGTCTCATGAACAACCACTAGCCTCTGGGAGAAAAGACTCTGGTAAATATTAAGGTAAGGACAAGAATGAGAGAGAACATAAAGAAATGAAAAAGCAGTGGGCTCTACTTGTAACAGATGTACCATACTCATGGAAGATGTTAATGATGGGGGAACTGTGTAGGGAAGTAGAGGCCATGTGGGAACTCTGTTCTTTCCGTGCAATTTTTTTGTAAACCTAAAAATGCTCTAAAAGAATAAAATCTTTAAAAAATGGAGTCTTCCCAAGTGAGTGATAAGTTGGGATGATTTTGCACAGCATGGTTGAAAACAGAAGTTGGAAAAACTTGCATATTTAGATATCATTGGGGAGAGTCCTCAAAAATCTGATTACCTTTCACTTACAATACAGTGTGAAGAGCAAATGAGATTCATATACGTGAAAGCACTTAGTTATGGGAAAGCATTCATGTGTCTGCTGATTTATATTGATCTTCCTCTTGGGCTCATGTCTCTTCTCTTCTGGTTTCTGTTTCCTGCAAGTATTTTCTGCCCAGTCAGTCTCTGTGTAGCCAGAAACTGGTTCCTTGTGTTTTGGGTTGTACCTGTATTTTCATTTCTATCCTCATCCTGGCAGGATCAGAATATTCCAAAACCTTGGCCAAAGCATCTTTGCCTCAGAGTGACTCTTAAAAAAATATCTGTCTGTTCACACCATATTTATAGCCACTGCCAATATCTGCATATTATTTGCATATATTGTCAGAGGTGGAGATCAAGGTGAGTTTGTACCTGGGTTAGCATGAACTGTGTAGATTTCCAAGCAGGCCCCTTCTCCCATGCATTTTCATGACTATGAGTAGGTAGTCATGCACCAGAATTATTGACTTATACATTTCTGTTTTTTCCTTATAAAGAAAATGGCTTATTGGGCAGTAACTTCTGCTTCAGGTTTTTCCTTGGGGGCTAATAGAATTAAGAACTGAGATATCTGAACCAGAGTGCTGTAAATAACAGAACAGATACTTTCCAAAGCAGCTAGATACTAATTTTGCTTATCTGCATGGCCCAAGAGGAGATCATGAATAACCCTGAGTAGTTACACAGTGGTTTTTCCTTAGTTAAATGATTCACCTTTTATGAGTAGATTATAAAACCACAGGGCAGAACTTTGACATCTTCATTCAGTTTTATAGCTCTGTATAGTCAATGCTTAATAAATAATAGAGACAATACTGCTCAATTGATAAAAAATATATCTTGCTCCACATAGAGCATTTGGGAACCATGAGAAGTAAGCCACAGTTCATTCCATATACTGAAATTCAATCATATTATACTTTAGAAGGTTTAGCTGTGAGACATTGCTAGGATTATAAAAGCAACAAGCCACCCCCTTTTCATTTACCCATTTTGAGGAACATATAAAATAATCCAAGAATGAATACAAGGGAGAAATTAAACTCACATGTTTGCTAAAAGAAGAAAAAACCCAAAGGTATAATTTAGAAGAAACAAAATCATGATCTTGGAGAGTATACAAATTTTGAGAATTGTTTCCAGGTGCTACAAGTGAGATTAAAAGCTACTTCTAGACATTAACTCACAAGAGTCGTTTTATTTGTTAGTAAGATGTTGGGTATGCATACACCAGTGTGTGAATATGCAGTGGCCTCTGCATGAAGGTCTGAAATATACCTGAAGAGTGTATCTTGTCAGTGCTCTGTTTCTCACCTAGGGGTCGACATTCCTCTAGGTTCCACCAAAATCTGAATATATGTCCTGGAAACTCAGATCTTCCAGCCATGGCTCCTCCCCAAACCGTAGTCGAGACCTCTTGGCCTGTGTCCTCTACTATCCTCTTTGCTTTCTATCAGTGAACTTTACCTTGTTACCCACTCAAAAAGGAGCACCATCTGGATGCTGTGAGGCATCCAGTCATAGTTTCGGTTCCAGGCTTTACCTCCACCTGCCTCCCCCCTTTCTCCTCTTTGCTATAGTTACAGATATAATATTTTCTCAGGCCCTTTATGTGTTTGTTCAGCATGTGTCTTTCAATGGAACAACCCAATTTTTATCAATGGCTGTTCCATTCTCTGGCCATTTCAAATGTGTAGGTCACATTCGCATGTTTCTATGTGACTTTGAGGTCATATAAATAAGAACAAGCAAACAAATAAAACCAAAAACACAAAGAAAACAATTAGGCAATGCCAGGAAATTTCCAGAAGATGGGGTTGCTACTGCTTCTCCTCAGCTCTTATCTGCTCAGGAACGTGAACGTTTATTCACAACCTAATCAAGGCATACGATCTTACTCTTGCTTTAAAAAGCATTATATTTCCAAGATAAATATAAATGAGACATGGATGAGTGGGTTTTGGATGGTTGGCTATTTCAAAGAATAGGGAGAAGAAAAGTGGTACACGTCTGTCTCTTTGTTCTAATTCAGGGTACTCTAAACAAAGAAAGCTTTTTTTTATCAGAGAAATTTTGACTTGGGAAGCTGGAGAAATCTTATGTCTAAGCTCTTTATTTCTCCTTACTCTTTTCTAGCCTCTGCAAATGCTAGTGCAATTTATATCTATACTGATGAACTTGGACGTTAAGCTATAAGCATCCTTTAATAACATGGAAATAAACTATCACATTCCATGCCGATATTATCTCCCAATTTTTTCTCTCCTTCAATGAAACTTTCCAAGCTGTTTCATTTCCTAATATTTGTAGATAACTGATTTATATTTCAATGTATTGAGTCATTTTATTCTATGCCCCTCATTCTATTACTTTGATTTTAATCTTGGAATTTTCTTTCTGCAGAGGTACAGTTTATCGATCACAATTTTTGCCAAGGTCATTTACCCCTAAAAGTTCAAATGAGCACTACCACCAGACTGAAGCCTTTCATCTTGACTCCTAAACAAATACACCATATATTTTTTCCCATTACATCTCCAGCAAACATGTGCTGCCTTTAAAAAAATTTTTTTGTTTTGCTCTTATCTTATTGCTGGAGAAATTCCAATGTCTTTCTT
The DNA here is from genome assembly GCA_963575035.1 of Avahi laniger. Lineage (NCBI taxonomy): Eukaryota > Metazoa > Chordata > Mammalia > Primates > Indriidae > Avahi > Avahi laniger. Next base: position 3,771 of record CAUYSK010027749.1, read on the forward strand.
AAGTCTTCTGAGAAATTCCTCAGAATCCTTTCCTTTTCCTCTCCTCTCCATAAGATACGTGAGCCCATCTCCATTCTTACACCCATATCCAGTCATTGTTTTCATTTTACGACTAAATGTTCAGTAATGGCAGACAGATGAATTTTATAAGAACCTGTTTTTCAAATCTCACATGAGCGCCTTGAAGGTTCATGTTTGTTTTTAACTCTTCAGAGCATGAAATGTCTCTGTTTATATTGAGAGCAAAAAGGTTTTGAATCGTGGTTTTTAGAATTTTGTCCAAATCAAAAATAGTAGAAATCCACTTCAAAATAAAAACAAGGAGGTTTTCCATTGTCCTAACTCTTTGTGCTTTTGTCCTTAGCAATATTTTAGGCTACAAGTGGTATTAAACATGTCTTTGAACACTCCCACTCCAATCTCAAATCAACTGTGTTTAGTATCACTTCATTAGATTTTACAGTCAGTACCGCCATTACAGACTTGATTAAATGAACTCCACTGGGTTCTATAACATTAATTATAGCCACACACAACTCCTGCAGCCATCAGGGAACATTCATTATGTATGATTCCATCCACAGAAGGGGAAATTACTGACTATTTGGGTGCCGTCTTTTCAGAGGAGATCTGTAGAGCCTTGTTGATCTCCCCAAATATAACCTATTTGAGGGATAGTCTAATAATATAAAATTTAGTGAGGTCATTTTACCCCTCAAAGAAAAGACAGCAAAAGCAATGTGCTCTAATGCTGGTGAGCTCACTTTAAGTTTCGTATCCTACTTCAACTTTGCCCAATTCTATAATAAATAGAGTTTCCCCAAAATTAATCATTACTAAATAAATGTTTATTAAGAAGCATGTTGCCTACTTTGCAACATAAAATATGTAAAGATAATGTCCCAATCTCAAAAAATTTATATAGGCTTCAATATCAATTGTGTGCAAAAAATATGAAAGTTACAATGTAATGTATCTGATGAAGCAAAAAGTGTGGATTCAGGAATAAAAGAGTTCTTAAAGTTTAATGTTATCTTTTGGCTCCTCACGTTTACATCCAATTCTGGGGAAGGTTCATGGAACAAGGGGCCTGGCTGTCCAAGACTACATGGATTCCACAATAGTGACCTCCACATGATTAGCTAATTCCTCCCAGATTTGGGTTTTTCTGTTTGTAGAAACATTTTTGAACAGAGGAGATGTTAGAAGCAAAGAAATTAGTTGAAAAGAGACAAAATCTTATGAATAAAAGAAATATAGCATCCTTCGGTATCTGCGGAGGATTGGTTCCGGGACCCCTGAGGATCCCCAAATCCGTGAATCTCAAGTTCCTTATGTAAGATGGCACAGTATTTGCATATAATCTACGTATATCCTCTGGTATACTTTAAATCACCTGTGGGTTACTTGTAATGCCAGATACAATGTAAATGCTATATAAATAGTTGTTATGCTGTATTGTTTAGGGAATAATGACAAGAAAAAGGTCTGTTCTTGTTCAGTACAGATGCAACCATTGTAGGCCTAACTACATTTCAATCTGTGGGTGATTGAATATGTAGATGCAGAACCCACAGACTTAGAGGGCTGATTGTATGAGTCAGAAAACAGTTAATTTAAAGCTATATTTGTGTTCATACAATTATTTACGCCTGAGTTGTGCAGACACATTCTTGGTTTACTCAACAGTGCATCCTCACTAGGGATTTGAAATCTCTCTCCAGTCAAGGACACCTGAAACCAGAGACTTCATTCTCCATTTGGCTTTTTGTATCTTGCATGGCATCCTCTTCACTGACCAAGGTGCTCTCTTTTCGAATCAAAGCTGGCCTTTCCTTTATTGGCTATGGGAGCTTAGACTCTGAATTTTCTTAATAGATTGTGATAAGATTCTTAATTGCAAAAATGCCATTGCTAATATGAATAATGTTTCTCTTTTACTTTATCAATTATTCTTTTCTTTTAAATCTTCTTTCAAGATGTACTGCCAAAATTCTGATTCTAACAGGGAAGTCATTTTATTTTCATGAGAAGAAAGCAACACATTTTCCTCCTCTTCTGTAGGAGAAGCCACATGTATCTGACACATAATTTTGAAAGTCTTACAGTTTCTAAACCCAGGCAGACATTCTCTCTCCAATATTTACATCAAAAATATTCTGACATGCCAAGACAGCAACTGCTCTGGGCTGCAGCTATTGGCTTCAGGCCAGTAAAGATAAACATTAACTCTTTCCTGCCGATCCTCCAGGGATGACACTAACTCATAGAATTGGCTTCCCATGCTGATGGCAACTGGAGCCACAATACTCAAGGAAGAATTCAAGGAAGAATTCATAGGTAAGATGAAAAGAGCTGCCTCCTCTTTTCAATACACTGCCCAAAGGGCAAAGACAACATCCTCTACTCATCTCAGGCTCAGCTCAACAAATCACAAAAAGAGTTTCAGATGCATTCTACTTTTGCCCCTCATTAAGGCATATGACTTTTTCCTCCGAGAGATTTCTTACACATTAAACACAAAGTTATTTTAAACAAATGTGTTAGAAAAGTCAGTCTCTTCAAAGGAAAATATCTACTTATTCTGCATTTTTCCCAACTGCAAAATGTATCATCTCCCTGCAGCCTCACTGTGAGGAGCTCTTCAGAAGTCCCCTAGAAGGAACTTTTGATGAGTCATCACCAATACCTCATCCTGTGTGTCAGACCTCGTCAGGCACTCTTGTCAATGGAGAGTTTTCCAAAGCCAGTACTTCAAGGACAGTGTGCAGCCACCTCCTGAGATTCCCAGAGTGAACAGTGACCATGGGCATCCCTCAAGCCAAGCTGCCTGGAGAGTCTGAAACACAGGCAGGTCTACCTGGGGCAGGGCAGCACAATGGCCCCAGAGCTCCCTGACAATTTGGGCTGCTTCTGTGGATCTTTGCAGAAGGTCTTTTTATTCAACAGCATGCATTCTTTTAGTGACGTCTAATTATATGGAAATTTAGTTAAGAAAAATGGCAACAGTATTATAATGAGCAAGCAAGTGTTTAGGCCCAGTGCTTCCCAAATTTGCCTGATGAGAAGCTTGCTGGGGGAACCTTTTAAGAATACTGAATTCCAAGCCAAATCTGAGAGCCACTGAATTAAGCAGGAAGTTCAATAAGAATAAATCACTGAATATTGAATAAAGTCCAAGCCCTTTTACCCCAGCATTCAAGGCCTGCTACCATCTGACACTAGCCTACTATCTATCTGAGCTCTTCTTGAAGGGAAAAGCAGTTGTGATATAATGGAATGATCATTGAAATCAGAGCAATAACTCATAAATTCTGTCTCTAAATGTACCTAACTTTGGGACCTAAATTACCTAAATTCACTGAATTGTTTATAATATGGTAATTATAATTCTTACCTCAAAGTATTGTTTAGAGGATTAAATTTTGTAATATTAAAGCAATGTTTATCAAATACTTAGTATCTGTCAAATTCTATGGTAGGTGCTCTTTCTTCTGGTATCTTATGGGCCAAATGCATCATAGTCATTCAATAATTACTGATGGAATAAATGAACTATAATAGATAAATAGACAATAGCTGTGCAGTAAAACATGCATAAAAATAACATTAAGTTATCATGTGACACTTTTAAATGATCAACACTTAAGTGTGCATATAGTAATAGCATCCATCAGGTGTTGGGCAGATAGAAGTGGGGAGGGGATGGGTATATACACACCTAATGGGTGCGGCACGCACCATCTGGGAGATGGACACACTGGAAGCTCTGACTCAGGTGGGGCAAAGGCAATATATGTCATTTAAACATTTGTATCCCCGTAATATGTTGAAATAAAAAAAAATTAAGAAAAATGAACTAATGTTAAAAAAAATTGTTCTGCTCCATTAAATTTGCATTTTAAAGCACTTATAGAAGAAAATAAAGTTTGATGTAGGGGGGCATTGTGAAGTCTCTTGGCATAGGACTGAACCTTCATTTTTGCACAGTGTCCTTTCACAGCAAGAAAATAATCATTTATAAGTAGGCTGGTCAGCACTGGCCTACCTTCTGAGCACAAACAGAGGTAATAAACCCTCACAAGGATGCAGAATAATCAGATCAGAAAGCAACAGCAGAAAGAGTCCCTTTGCAGGGTATTCTATATATGTTGTGTTTTATTTCATTCCTGGTGCAATATGTTAAGAGTTACTCTAACAGACTAGAGAATAATTAGGATGCAATGCATTTAACAAATACTACTGTATTTCTCCTAAATGCTACTACTGGGTTGATTCTTTTAAAGTACAAGGTATTTTTCTTCAAAATGTTCAATACTCAATTACCCCAAGAAACTCAAGTCCTGGGAGGGAAGAAGACAGGTAAGCAGACAATTATGATATAGTGCTATTCTCTGCCCTTTCCTCTCAACAGAGGGACTCTTCCCCTTTACCCAGGATGGAGAACTCCTGCTCTGGTTAGTCAGATTTTAGGGACAAAATTTTCTAGGAATAGAGCTTTCAAATGTGGGCAGAATCCCATGAATGGTGTATCTTCTTCTTCTACCCAAGAAGACACAGCTGCAAATTGGTAAATTGACCTGGGTAGATCAATCCATTTCTTTCTTTGGACACTGCCTTCTTCCCATATGGCTGCCAAGCTGGAGACGCTAGCCAGGCCTGGACTCAGCTCAGCACGGGGCCTCAAAGGTAAATTTGCCATCTTTTCATGTGTCTTGTTCCCTGACCCTGGTGGGTGGCTGTTGAGCAGGCACTTCCTTGCCCTCTAATGTTCACATGCAAGGCTTTGATTAGATGGTGGGGAATCTACTGGAATAGAACTCATGGCCTGCTTTAGTTTGAAGTTCTTTAAGCATAACTAGATTAGAAAAAAAAGAGTTTTGTATTGGGTCAATCCAATCTAAGTTCTGCTTTGGAGGTTAGAGCTAAAGTATTAAAGAGGTCTACACAAGGAGGAAAGAAAGCATAGGGAAGCGGTACCCAGTCCCAGCTGGTAGACAGCAAGGAGGGAAGACTTTTAGGAGAGGAGCAACCTGCCAGGCAAAGAAGGCTGTTGAGGGCACTTCATGTAGAATGAGTACCGTGTGCCAAGCCTCGGAGGTTTGATAGAAAATTCAAGGAACTGCACCTGAAGTGAGGAATTTGGAAACAATGCTCCAGAAGAAATGTTTGAAGGAAATGAGGATGTCTTGTCTTCTTACAAGAAAGCTTTAATAGAAGCATTCTTATATTTGAAGGGCATCCTGTGATGATATATTGAGCTTACTCTCATTTTTCCAGAGAATGGAATTAGCAGCAAAAAAGAAGTGGCCAAGAAGTGGACTCTGCTCAGTATAAAGAAGTTTCTTCTTCAGGATCTAACAATGAGGAACAAGGGACTGGCAACCCCTGGACTTGTACAGGAGGAACCAGAGAGACAGGCATTGGTGTGTTGAAAAGAATATTCCTGTGTAAAGTGGGGGCTCAGCCTATGCAACCTCCCAAGTCTTTCCAACTCATGCTTCTGTCACTGGCCAATTCTTGAACAGAATTCCATGTTTAAATGAGATCTCCCTCTCTCTCATTCTCTCTCTCTCTCTCTCTTTCTCTCTCTCTCAAAGTGCAGGAAGATGAATACTACATTCAAATACTGAAAACATTTACTGATCCTGGTTAGAACATATTAAAAGTTAAAGAGAAATTATATATTTCAAATAATCAAATACTTGCAGAGCCTCTCATTTTTTTTCCTTATATATATCACAGTGCTTACACCATTGCATTATAATTTATCTGTTCACTTTTTTACCCAAATAAACTATGAGCTCCTTTAAAGTAAAGAAATGTATTTATCTCAATATCTCCCACGCACATCACATTGCCTGGCACACTGGATGTTCACAATGAATTAATGAATCAAACTTTTGATTATTGCAGTTTTTTGAATTGTGACATTCTTAGTACATTTGCTTCAAAACAGGATAACAAAGTTCAATGCAATGGTGTTGACAGAAGTGTTGATTTTCTGTATTTCTACAACCTGGTTTTTTATTTTTCTTTTTATCACAATTCAAAATACGAGGCTCCCCGACATTGAAACAAGTTTCTGATCCAATCCTTGCCTCTATCTTGTTTTTTATTATAATTGGTAGTTGTTTGAAGTTGACTTTTCTTTTCAGATTTTCCTTGTTATCTGTCAGGTGGAGTGAAATTACTAGCCCAGTTAAGTGTGAATATATGTAAGCAACTGTGCGCTGGGCATTGCATAAAGCTTCAACAACCTTTCGCTGGCACTCTGATAAGTTCTCTGAGGGATGATCAGCTCTGTTCATTTGGTGATGCTATCTGGTATTTGATTGACTAGGTCATTTACACTCTCTTATCTGGTTTTGTTTGTTTGCATATTCTGCCAGCTTAGCCAGGATCCAACTCTGTGTCAAGTCCCTTTAATAATTTAGAATGTTCAATTTACTTCAGCTTACTATTTGTGTGGGAGTTTTGTGTTTTTTTCTCCCTAATGACACCATGTAATTTTCACAGTAGCTGAATGATCACAGGCTTCCTTCACATCTCTGCAGTCACATGTCTTATTAGGGTCCTCATTATCCATAAACAGAAGGAGATATAGCACTGCAAAATTTTTAAACACATTTGTCATTGCATTTTTGTGGGTAGGTGCTGGGATTTACTATGTTGCATTTGAGGTTTGGCTCTTTTTCTTGGGGAAACTTTGTTAGCACCATATATATTTAAATATTATTAATAATATTAGGGTATCTATATAAGCTCAGCACGGTGCCAAGTGATGGAATGATAAACGGCAGAAACTATAAATTCTTGTGTCCCCAAAGCACTAAATGAGACTTACAGAATTACTCACATGGAATAAAAAAATTTAGAGGCAAACAAACCCAAATTAATAAGTTAAACAGTCCCCTCTGTGTATCAGACATGCCTTTTGAGTTTACAAACAAAGCTATTGTAAGGACGTAGGCACAGCCAGATGAAGAAAAGTAGAGAACTTCATAAGATGATATGAAACACAGTGACCTTGAAGTGACAAAATAATAAAATCCCCAAGTCATCACTGTTACAGAGAAGGCTAGTGGTGATAGGTAGGCCACCTATGAAAAAGGTCATTATCAAACTACAGGAAGAAACATTTTGCAATAGAAGATACGTTTTTTACCGTACTGTGAAGAAGGGTAGCTACAGACATAGTCAAGGGGACAGCATCCACTCCAGGAACACCCCCTGTTGTTAGCCGTATATTGTGGGCTTAATACATGCCAAGCACTAAGCTAAGCAATCATCATACACTATTTCATTTAATCCACACAAAAACCTTTTGGGGAAGATATCGATGGCCCCATTTTACAGATGAGGAAACAAGAGGAACTGAGAGATGAAGTAACTCACTCAATGTCCCCACGTTAGTAAGTGGCAATTCCAGCCTTATTTCTCCTTGCGAAATCCATGTTCTTTCATACTCTGCCAGGCTTCTAGAAAAGTAAAGCAAGCAGTTGGCATTTTGCAGAGCAGATTTTATACTTCCCTAGAACTCAATCTGTAAGTATTTTGGGTGAACTTTGAACCTTTTAAGCTGTGATGAATAAGAATTTAGCAATTAGAGAATGCACTGGGAGACAGAGAGAGAGACATCCCCAAGCAGCATAAGGCTGAATTCTCTTCATCACGATCAAGGGTCTTATGTCCAGAATTGCAAAATCCAGGTGAGTGAAGCGGCACATCTTCTTAATGCCGTTTTAGCCAAGTTGATTTCTGCCTGGGGTGCTAAACATGATAGCAACACACATTTTCCCAACACACGGAATTCACGTTGCGTAAAAACTGCGCTGACTCTGGGAAAGCAGGGCCGAGCTGCTTCTGCTGTGCCTCTTCCTGCCCCACACAGGGATCTTGCTTCATACATGGGCTTTGATTTCCCTTTTAGTCTCATGGTGTTTGCTATGACTTTATAAATTCAGATTTCTAACTTTATATCTTATGCACTTTTGCTCTAGGAGAATTTTCTCTTCCATTTCAGCATCCTTCTTCTAACAAGTAGTGACACCGTTGTGTGGAAATTTAATTCAAGTTATCAGGCCTATCCATAAGCACAGTTGCTTGTAAAACGTAGAGATTTGATCCATTTTTATAAAAATTAGCACTTCATTAAAAGAGTTGCGAATTTTTTTTTTTTAAATACAAACATAGTGTTTATGAAGCCAAAGTCCCACACAAACATATGAGTGGAATTTCGTTTCCTTTTCACGAAGCATTAACTGCTATTGATGGCGGCCGTCACTTTCTTCAAGTCCCCAGACTTTATTGGGGGCCTTTCTCACCTGCCCCAATACCTGTCTTGGGCCATCACTCCTCAGAAGAGGTATGTGGGCCTTCAGAGGACCTGGCCAACCCTGCAGCAAGGATCATTGCGGGCACTTTGTCTAGGCTAAGATCGACCTAGTGACTACCTTTATCCAGAATATGCCACTGAAAATTTCTCACACTTTTGATTTTCTTGTCTTTATGGCAGAAGCCCCAACTGTGAACCAACACCCCATACCTAAGACTTCTCCGTGTACTGCTGTTCAGATTTCTGTTCTCTGATTTGACTACAGAATTGCAGCTGTCCATTCATCCAATTATGTCCATTTATTCAGCTCCTTCCATATGAGGGCACAGTCCTCGGTGTTGACAATACAACAGCAAACAAGGCCAAGTCCCTGCCTGTGAGGAGCCTACATTCTAACAACGGGATTAAAAAGCAAACACGTGCTGTGTCAGATGATGATATGTACCATGAATCAAAAATAAAACAGGGTAAGGAAGCTAGGTAGCAAGAGGATGGGAATGCTGTTTTAAAGGGGTGGTCAAGAAAGGCTTCCCTGACAATGTGACATTCGAACAGAGATCTGAAGGGAGCAGAGAGAACCTCCGAGACAGAAGCTTTGAGGCAGGAGATGCCCAGGGACTTAAAGGAGTGGCAGGGAGACCACTGTGCCCAAAGTGGAGTAAAGAAGGAACAGTATGGCGGCAGGAGACCTCCGGGAGGATGTGGGGCTCTTGTCAGTCCTCTATGATTTTGTAAATATTTAAAGAAATACAGTAGGAATTTTTCTGACTTTTAAATTAAATTTGAGCTGTAAGTATGATAATTAAATTTTGATGACCAAGCTATGGGGAAGAAAATACCTCAAACTGGTTGGATAATGTCTGGGAGTAAAGTGGTGAAGAGCTAGATGATACATGTAAAGAAAAACAGTTCGGTCATAAATAACCAGGTTAACAGCCATTAATGAAGTGCCTACTTGGTGCCGGGGGTATGTGCCAACTGCCAACAAATCCAGAATATACTTACTTTGTTCTTATAGGGTTTAGATCTTCCTGTTTGGAAAGTCTGAGCTTTCTCGTAACTAATCCCTTTTGGTCTGAAGGAGATGATATTTATAATGAGCTATGTGATATAACCAGAAAGAATTTTTTTTTTTTAAATAAATTTGGTTTTAAACCCTGGCTCTGAGGTAAGTATATAAAGTATCCAGTAAGTGACAGTCAGGCATATATTAGATTCTCAACCCATCATAGTAATTTTTTTAATTATTATTTTTAAAAAGAGTGAAACATGCTTCCAGTTCCAAATGGCTTTTTAGCATCAGATAAATCAAACTTGAAAGGAGCACACAAAAACTTTTATTAACCATCTCTTGAACATTTTCGTAATTTACAAATTACCTTGGGGAAAAATAATGTGTTTTTCAGGTATCTATTGCTGCAGAAGAAACTACCTTAAAAAGTAGTGGCTTAAAACAATTTATTATTATCTCCTAGTTTCTGCATGTTGCCTGAACTCAACTGGGGCAATTCTCACTTGGAACCTCTCAAGTTGCAGTTACACAGCAGCTGAGACTGCAGTCATCTGAAGGCTTTACTGGCCTGAACATCCAAGATGGTCACTCACAGGTCTGGCAGCTGCTGGCTATTGGATTGGAGCTCAGCTAGAGCTGTCAACTAAAGTTCCTACATGTGGCCTCTGCATGTGCTTCTTGGAGTACCCAAAGAGTGAGTGTTCTAAGAGGTCCAGGCAGAAGCTAAAAGCCTTCTTATGAGGGAGCTTCTGAAGTCCCAGTCACTTCTACATTTTACTGGTCCGTAAGATCACTAAAGCTAGCCCACTCTCAAAGGGAGGGGACTTGTACTCTGCCTCCTGGTGTGTGAAGCAGAATGTACACACAGAAAGGGAAGGAAGTAATGGCAGCCATCGCGGAGACTACATTCCACAGCACGATACTCAGAAATTATTGTCAGAGCTGGTGTCCTTTATCATGGAACATTCTTGAATAATACCTTTAAATAAAGCGTTTTCTTTAATGACAGAGACCTTAGAATTTATGTGTAATTTCTTTTGTCCAGGTTGTCCTATAGAGAGTAAGCACTGAATAGATGTTGCTGACTTATTAACCAAGTCCCCACTCCCCATCCCTGGCCGTTGTGAATCTGCAAGGAAATTTTGAATGCGTAGGATCCTTGAATTCTCAGCTGACTGAGTTAGAAGTTTGCCCAGCCATGTTGTACTTCTTATGGAAGAGCAGAAAAGAATAAAAATAACAGTGGCCATTTGTCAATAGCTTTGCTCTTCAAAAAGCATATTTATATTGATCAATTCACTTGATTTTCATAGCTACCCCCATGAGATAAACAGGAAAAGCAATATTACCAATATATTCAGAATAGGAATAAAATCCCAGACAACTGAATGGCTTGCCCAACACATAGCCTATAAATGGAGGTGTTACAATGTGAAATCTTCAGAAACAAAATCCAACATTTTTGCTACTAAATCACACTGTCTTCCAAGCAAATATCTTGGGAGAATGCTTGATTATTTTCCATGGCATCAATTACCAGCTAACATTTATTGAATATTTGTGTACCAGGCACAGTACTGAGCACTTTGAATATCTAACTGATCTAATCTCTACAACTATTCCATGAGGTTGGGAGTTGCTTTATCCCTGTTTTTCAATCACAGTAGAGTTCATACCACTAGAAAATGACAGAGCCATCATTTTGATACAGGTGGTCTGGGTTAATGCCTGTACTCTTAATTATTACATTTTGTCAAAATATTGTTGCAATTCCTCAAAACATGTCCAACATCTCCTGAATTCACTGTAAAGCTGATATCTGTGAATTATTTGAATGCTTCTTGAATCTCTTTATATTTTTAACTTGTACTAGCTCTTTTAATAAGGCTTATTAAAAGTTTGACCCTACTTATGAAAACTAGAAATTGATTTGATTTCCATGTGAACAGGACATTAATGTTATTTCATGGTCATTGTGCTCTTGACCCTGAATAGCTGTCTAGTAATCTGGGTCTTTCTTCACAAGGAAATATTTAAAAAGAGAACGGAGGGGTCAACATAACTCTACTACTTCCATTCACTTAGCATCTCTGAGGCTCATTTTATTCATATGAAAATTTGGACTTGGACAAGATATTCTCAGACACCTGTCCCAACTCACTCCAGGGTCTGTGATTATGCCTCATGGTGCCACAGGGCATATGTTCTCCTGATGGCAGAGTATGAGGACACCTAAAATCCTGGACTATATTAACATTTTTACTAGCACTGTTTTATATCAGGCCTCTAATATAGATTACAAATATGTCTATGGCCAAAGGAAAATAACTGAGAAAGCAGTTCTGTTTTGCATGATATTCAGAGGAAATTTTCTCTTCCATGGTTTAGCCTTAGAGGATGTGTGTTATAAAGAGAGAACTGAGCTGACAGTCAAAAGCCCTCAGTCAGGGCTCTGTCACTAATGCCTGTAACCTTGGATGGGTCACTCGCAAGCTCGTTTCTTCATCTGTTAAATAAGAAGCCAGCGATGAGATGATCTTATAGTCCCATTCAGTTTTAAATTCTACGTTTAAACTTGTGCTGATAGTCAGAATTTGAAGATAAGAATATAAATGAGAAAGCACACTATTTCCTTTGTAATTTATATGCTATTTTGTGCTGCAGAGTTGTGAATATATTTGACATAAGGTGAAATGAATGGATATTAGTGTTACTACATAAAATGTCTTTCATATTTCCTAGGGATTGGGAAGGAATTGGGAAGAGGACAAATCAAAACATCTAACCTGTCACTTGAAAAGACCCTGACCTTCTTAAAAAAAAAAAAAAGAAAAAAAGATATAGCAATATGCACTCTAAAAATGAGTTGGCTGTACCAATTCTTGGTTTAGAACATATTTTCAGTTCATTCTACTTGTTTTGTAGATAAGAAATTCTCAAGTCCAACAATGATGTAATTCTAAGTAGCTTGTTTAAAATATGGCTTCTTGGATGAAGTTTTGCGATTTGTCCATGCAGAGATAAAGACAGTCATTTCCTAAATGAGTTCATTTTCATTATCATTATTCATGGCAGGTGCATGAAATGATGTGCAGTGGAATGAGTAGGGCCAACAGATGCCTCCTATGGCGTCACTGCTGGTTTTCCCTTGAGGTCCCCTTGTATCTTGCTGACATATCTCAATCTTTTTTCATTCTCCCTTAGGTCTCACCTGGAAATCATACAATTATAAGTGGCATCTATTATCTCTCTATTATAATTACATAATAAAGGTTAAATAACATAATGAGTATTATTAAAACAACTCTGTAATATATTTGGTTCTTCATTTTATATCTATGTGTTAGTCATTCCCACACTTCAGACAATCATAAAAATCCTAAATTTGAAAAGCAGATGAGTGAACTCACTAGCTGAAATTTTAAAAGTCAGCACTTTGTATACAGTTTAATATTACCCTCACAAAAATCTAAAATAAAAATTAGTGGTTGAATTTTACTACTAAATGCAAAGGAATAAAAAAACAGTATTACTTGGTCTTATGAAAAAATAAATCCTGAATATAGGATGCTAAATTCTGTACTAATCATGTCTAACTTAAATCTTTTATTTTCGGTTTATCATTTATCTAGCCTATGTCTTGTCTCCTCAAAGATAGTATTAGCTCCTTGAAGGTAGAAAACACATCTTGAGAATTTTTAATTCCTGTCTAATTCAAATTACCTATGTCAACTTTATCCTAATAGAAACTTAGCAAATATCTATTAATTAGAGAATGAGAACTCTGCCTTAAATAAGCTGTATATGAAGTGAAAACTTCCTTCATGGCTCATTTTAACATCAATCAAAGTTTGGCACTGTACCTGTCCTATGCCCTATTATAATTTTCCAACTAGTGCATATGTAAGTCAAGACACCACTTTGTCAAAGCAATTACACTAATAATTCTTAGAAGGTAATTTTGCTTGGGGGAAAATATAAATATATTTTTGATATCCTTGTTTAAGAATCTGTCAATGAAAAGGAATACTATGTGTTTTTCTTTGTGTTTTAAAAAGATGATAAAATATTTCTTTAATTGTCCTTCCCACTCAGGACTTTAGAACTTATCTTCCTTCACAATTGTTGTGTTTACCCTAATAACTGGGTGGGGAGGAGGGGGTGATGTCAACAGTGCAGTTGGGCTTTGAGCCAGTACAAAAATGGGTCAAAGCAAGGAGTGAAGCAAGAACCAAGGGGTAAATTCTGAAATGAGAGTTTCTGATAAAAGAGGAATACAATCATAAAAGCAAGAGAGCCAGAGGAAGTCAAAGAACGGACTGTTATGGTGGCAGCAGATAAAAAACGATTGGGTCAAAACAAAGGGATGTTGAAAGCCATAATGGGTAGAAATTGAAGGGCCCTCCTGAGCCCTCTCAGATTCTGATGGATGACTTGCTGCAGTGTCAGTTGTCTTTTATTCCCTTGGGAGACAGTTTCTAGCCATGGAGTCCTTTATAGATATCAAAATGTTTTTTTACACTAGCAGAACATAGCAATGGAGAATCATTGCATTTTCCTCTGTTATCTATTTTTTCTCTTTCATAAACATATTTCTTTGGTGAGATCAGACCTTCTGCATGCACAGCAGTAATAAATTATGTTGCTGTTTAAATATTGAGTAAACGTTAAGCAAATACGCAGGATGATACATTACGATTGGCAACTCTCTGACAAAAATACCAGCTCCCTCTCATGGTGTTTATTCATCAAGGAATCTACTATGTCTTTGTGTATGCAGCTTCTGATTTTGAGATTTGAAAATAAAATAGAGAGAGCGTACATGCAAGTTTTCCTGTCCTTTCAAGAATGGTTTTAAGCTTAAAAATTTATCACAAAAGTCTAAGGTATACAGGAAGGTCTTTTCAATTCTCCATGAACACGTTTATTTAAATGCCTTACCTATCTTTCATGATAACACAAGAACTTTTAACAAGTTTTGACACCTAATTTATCAGGAGAATTTTCCATCATTAGGAAAATGGCTCTACAAAGCTATCTTTACCTACTAGCAATTAGGGAAATAAGATTTATGAATAAAAGCTAAAGAAGTTGTGAAATATGAATCAATGATTTGACCTTTACCAGTCCAGAAATCCAGAGAAAGTTTTGTTGGCTAAACTTGAAAATATTTGCTTTTTATTTATTGATTTAAAAATTACAACTAATGCAACTTCTCTTAATTTAAGCTTCTGAGTCCTGTAACTTGCTAGGATGGTTAACCAGAATGTTTAAATGTCATCACTTTAAATAGGAAAGAAAAACCTTTCCAAAACCATATTTAGTAGCCTCCCATGTTTTAAAATTAATTCAACTCACTCAATTAATATTTTCCATATATTTCTTTGTCTTTTGTATTAAACTTACCAAGTTAAAACTTAATTTGTTTTGTTCGGGAGCTGTCTTTGGGGTTATCTGCCATGCATAAACAAACATAAATAAAAGTTTATATTTAAGATGAATAATTTTGTTTGCAAGAATTTTACCTTTGTACAAACACCAGTTCAAATATTTGTTGCTCTTTTAGATTTGAGAACTTCACACAATCTGAAACATAAACAAAGAAGTAGTAGTATAGCATCTTCTTCACCTTCATTGTGTATGGACAGACCTAATCTAATGAAAATTTACTTCACGGAATTCTAGCTTAAGAAATTTAAGAAGCAATTTCAGAAACTTGAACAGCCTGCGTGTTGGTGGAGATGAATTGGTTAAAAGGATGGAGTCTGAATCTCTGGGATTTGAGTGGGATGCAGGAGAGACACGAGGACTTTACAATGGAAGTGTCCTGGAGTATCCCTGCCAATAGGTGATTCATTTTCATCTGAGACCCCAAGCAGGAAGTTGATCTTCCTACCAAAGAAGGCAGAATAAAACTCCCCAAGAACCATTGCTCAGGGGTAGGACATATATGAAACACAAGAGGGCAGGACCTTGACCCTGGGGTATGAGAAAAAGAAGAGCATCATCAAATAAATGTCCAGCAAACCTATCCCTGGGTAATAAAATTCCTGTGAAAATAACATTGCATCTACTATAGGAGGGAAATGAAACTCCCTAGCAGTACCATGAAAAGATTCAGTACTAGGTGGAGGCAAGAGCCTGTGTAAAGAACTCAAGTGCAGTGGTTGATTCAAATTGATCACCATGATTAATTAGAATGTGGATTTTCTTGCAGCCCAGAGACTATGATATTTTCATCTGTGCATCCTTTGTGATACTTAACAGATATCTATAGGAGATATTCAATATGGGAATTTTTTTTTCAGTTGTGTTGTTGTTATCAATTATCTTTTTCCATGTGAATACAATTCTTTCAGTTATTAAGTTTAGATATATTCTAAGTTTTTCTTGAGAAATTAGTCTGCATAGAAAAAAATCACAGATTTCAGGTGTAGCCCGTCAGTTGCGGAGGTATCAATGCCTGGGCTAACATGATCGACACTTTAGTAGAGTGGGCCTGTCAACATTCCCATTCTCAAGTTTATTAATACTGGCTCATTAACTAATCTTCTGTGAATGCTAATATACCCTATGCTATTCATTAATTAAGGAAAAATGATAAATTTTAATTGTGTTCATTTGTTTCCCTCCAGAAATCATTAGTAATAATTTTACTGTACTTTGATATGTTAGTAATACTTAATAAAGAAAAGAAAGCAGCTTTCTTGTATTGAATAGGGCCAGTCTTTTGTTTGGCCTACCTTTCTCAGTTCACAGACTATGGAACCATCATAAAAACATGTGAGAAGCTGGTTGTGTATATGTATGTATACACACAAACACACTCTTTTCCATACAACTGAAAATATCATTCTATTAATACAACCCCAACTGAAATTACACAAAAGAAACATTTTTATTGAGAACAATGAAGCAGACATGTTATTAATAGTTGTAATATTTGACATGATATGGAATCACTCAATGAGTTGAAGGCTTGCTAGTTCCCTGAGAGTTGTGTGAAATATGATAGTTCATAAATAATGGATGAATAGAAAAGTCTGGATATTTGAAAGCAAATAATTTCAGGACCCAGCAATTCCACTCTGAAAATTCATTTTCTACACATGGAGAATTCAACCTACCACTTGCAGTTTGAAAAGAAAGCGTCAGAGCATTCCACTAAAAATCCTTTTTTTGCTTTGAGTTTCCCCAAAAGACTATTAATTGAGGTAAACCTAAGCTGTGATAGCAAACTCTTTTTAAGGAAAGTTTCTCTTTTCTTGGACGAATGCCAGTGGGTTTGTTGAAGGAATGATTAATTATGCGGATTTTTTCATTACTATAGTCCAATGCTGCTGGTACCTGCTTTGGCTTTGAACTTTTCACAAAAGAACTGACACGAAAAGTTATTGGGAATTTTCTTCAGAAGTTAAAAATTTGTCATACATATGAAGAAATAGGAAAGTTCCTAAATTCAATATTAATCAAAGATGCTAACCTTTTAGAAGCTGATTTTTATGTGACTTTCATGAATCCATTAATCAAGAATGTTAAAGAAAAGTACACCAAGAGATGATCTGGTTTCAAATTTCAAAGATCCACAATATATTTATTTTTAGAGCAATGAGACCATCTGTAACCTTTGAAACTGTTATAAAGCAAACAGAGGGGGCTCTGGAATTTCTATAAAGGAGGGCCTCAGGCAGCAGTCTGTTGGAATGGAGTACTAGACATTCTTTTGATGATACATGTCATGGCAGGCACATTCTTCTTTCTTATGTTGCATACTTATTTGGTAAAGGTTGGACTAGGCAGAGATTGATAGAGGTCATGAGAAACTCAAAACTCCCTCCTCTTGGTATCTCCAATAAAACGTGCTGGTTCACTTGCTAGAAGCTGAGGTGCAACTTATGCCATTGCATCTCACTTTATATGTGAGCCCCACAGACTTCTGGCCCACACATTACTGCATAGGCCACATCAACCATATCAGAGGGCAGTGTAAGAGTCCAAAGCATGGTCTCTAGTGCTGGGCAATCTGGTGTGAATGATGGCCCCAGTACTTATGAACTGTGTGATGCTGAGCAAGTTAATCAACCATCTTGCCATTCAATCATGTATGGAATAAGGATATTTATAGCATTTTCCTCATTTGATTATTGTGAGGATTAAATAAATGCCCAATAAATAATGAGCACTATGTAAATGTTAGCTAATATTTTCACACATCATGGGGGGAGCCCAGGGCTAAGACCTCATATTCTCAAAAGAACAAAATGCATGGGATTCAGGATGGTGCAATGTGAGGAGCATTCTGTTTTGATATAATGGTTCTTCATGTTAATCGTTCCAAAGAGAGAAAATAAACAGCCACTGAGGAACTCCTCATAAAACAGAGGCTAAAATCCAATGCCTGATATATATGGTGAGAAGACAAGATAGAATACATCTTGTCTAGTTCTATAAACCTAATACACAGTGGAAATCAGTCACCTAAAGTTGGGTATACAAGAGCAATGGAGTCAATGCCCTCCAATTTATTTTTGTGTCCTGTACACTCACAAACATGCTGTTTTCCTCCCAAAACCCTCAAACAAGAAGCTTGCTTGTGAGAAAGGCATTCCCCTGCACATCTCCCTTCTTCCTTCCTAACACTGCTCTTTTTGATGCTTGTGCCATCAGATTATATTAACTACTGTTCCTTTGGTTGCTGTCATCTACTGACCCTGGTGTCAGTTGCCCTCATATCCAGACAATTTTTGTTTTGGCTCACTGTCACTTTCTTTGATGTTAACTGTTGTCTTAATTCGTGGTTGCAGGGCCAGCTACGTAATTTGGGGGGCTTACTTCAAAATAAAAATGTGGATCCCTGTTCAAAAATTAGAAAGAATTTCAGGATAGCAAGAGCAGAACCTTAAACCAAGTCCAGAGTCCTTCAGAGCATAGGTCCCTGAGTGGACTGACAGGTTGCATGCCCCTGAAGCTGGCCTTGCTTGGTTGAAAATCATTATTCACCTTCCCTTGATTTTCATGGATGAGGGAGCTTCTGAGCCCTCTCTGTGAGCAGGGAGTATTGGAGTGAATGTTTCCTGCCTCTTTCTGCAGCCTTTGCACTTTCTTGTCCCCAGGAAGAGAGGAGTAGCTGTATTAATTAGTAAGAGCCTATGTCCACTGGACCACATTTCACCAATGGGTGGGATTAATGTGCTAAAGGAGACTGCTCTTGCCTCTTCCTGCTGTTTCTTATGGATGCACTCAGGGAAGTCACCTTTCACTTCCAGTTTCCATGCAGTGAACCAGATTTTTGCTCATTCTTGCAACATTTCAGGCCAATATTTTGGACCCAACATCCTCTATTCAGTGGGGAGAGTTTATGATACACCACCCTTGTCCTCAGTTGCAAGCTCTGCTTGCCAGCACCATTCACCCGACAATCCTGTACACTAACAGCTGTTGGGTTCTACTTACCGAGTCCATAAATGAGCTGACACTGTGATCTCCCTGTGCCTCCTACTTCTTTGCAGCTATTTCCATTACTTATTAGAACACCGAAGCCTGCAATATAATACTTTCAGTCTGGGCTTCTCAGTGATGAAGTATTGTCCTGAAACATGATCAGATGGTTCCCCAATTTCTGTTTTTCTTTCCCCGACTAATATTACTTTCCTTTAAGACTTGAATTTGAAAAAAAGAGAAAGCACGTCTGCTCACATTTATAGTTTTAGTCCTTCCTATCTCTGACTGGCAGGGAAAACAATTTTGGCAGAGGTGACCATGAATTAACCCCCTTTGTTTCTGACAACCTCAGGGAAGGAAAAACATGACTGATAATGAGAGGTGGTAGCTTCAGGGCCAGGCTTGCTGACAGCCTCAGTCAAGCAATGGCTTCAGTCTCAGGGTCTTTTATGACAAGCAATATTCTCTGAGTAAGCAGGAAGGACAACACCAGTGGTTTGTGTCTTTAGAAAGTGAAGACATTTTTTGTTATCATTCCCTGAAACCCCAGCGTATTTCCTCTGTCTAGATTGAGGGACTTTGAAAAATCCATCCTATGTGATGTGTTGTATTTACTCTCAGGATATTGTTGACATGGTGATTCATGATTGTGGGTTCAGGTGAGTGCTTTCTTTCTGGGATTAACATCAGTAATAATGGTGCTTTTAATGAGCATCATGTCTGTCTTTGTATTGTGGGCACTGGTGATCTCTTTGCATTGGCTACAAAAAAGCAAAGCTCCAAAATCCATGTTCCACGTCTTGCAAATGTAAGGTCTTGCATTGTGTAAGCAAACTTAATTTTGACTTTATCTTACTTTTTCTCCTTTTGTTCCCCCTTTTCTCATTTTGAGCTTCTTATTTTAGATTTTATACCCTTTGGTATTGTTTTGAAAAAAACAAGTCACTTTAAATCCTTACCAGAATGGGGAAACGTATCTATAAATAAATAGAAAAGGAATTATGAAAACATAGAGTGAGATCATTTGATCTTTATACATAGTATAGCCAAAAAAAATTATGTCACAGAGTTTTGAAATCATGTAGATACGGGATGAGACACTGGAAATTCAAATTTTTAATACCAAGCTCCATCACCTGTCATTTCTGGGTGACCTTGTAAATGTCTCATAAATACAGATTTCTGCTCTGGAAAAAATTTAGAAACTTGACCTGATGTTAGGAGGCAATTTGTGGGGACTAATTTGTTCATGTGCAGTATAAATTTTAAAACTTGGATTAATGGAAAGGAAATTAGTAATGTTAACTACATCTTTGGGAGACAGGCAGGCTGGTGCTCCATGCAAAACCACAAGTTGAATATTAAATCTTCCCCGGTAAGGGTCCCCCAACTATAATACACATTATTTCCCTCCAGCTAAAGCCATGTTGAAATTACTAGTGACACTGTGCTGAGGCTTTTCTGACCTAATTAAAAATTTATAACGGTGTTCACTAAAGTATTTGATTTAAATTTTTAGCTCCACTTCAAAGGTATCATTTCATAACACAACAATGCACTCCCTGATTCTAACTACTCTCTTTAAATATACAGAGAATGTTCACCGACATTTTGTCTGAAACCACTTCTTTTCAATTAGCTGTCAACAAGAGACCATCTCTGTTTCAAATGAAACTAAGTCATTATGGTTGATGTTCCAGCTTTTCTTTCATCTTATAGGCTCCCAGGCATTAAGATGATAATTCGCTTTCCTCCTTCCAGAAGGATAGTGGTGGCCACTTTGTTTCACTTAACATTTAAAGTTTTGACTGCATAAACTATTTAACCTATTCAATTCCTCATAGCTTAGCTCAGCAAGGGTACTATAGGTCTGTTTAAAATATATTATGCAGAAACCAGGACGTAGATATTATACATATAGAACATTCTTTTTCTTTGTAGAAATAATACTGATCTAATCATATCATGCTAATTGATTGTGTATTAATTAAGTTTCTGCACAGTGAATTAAAGACCATGCTATGGACTGAACTTGTGTGTCCACCCCAAGTTTGAATGTTCAAGCGCTAATCCCCAATGTGATGGTATTTGACGGTGGAGCCTTTGGTTGGTAATTAGGGTTGAATTAGGTCATGAGGGTGATTAATGCCCTTATAAAAAGAGGAAGAGACACAAAATCTCAATCTCTCTCTGTCTCTCTCTCTGTGAATGTGTGCATCAAGAAAAGGCCATATGAGGACACAATGAGAATAAGGCTACTTGTAAAGCAAGAAGGGGTCCCTCATCAGACACCAAATCTGTTGGCACCCTGATCTTGGACTTCCCAGCCTCCAGGACTGTGAGAGATAAATGTTTATTGTTTAAGCCACCTAGTCTATGGTGTTTTGTTATAACAGCCTGAGAAGACTAACACAGACTAGATTTGCTTATTTATCAGAGTCACCGAAGGATTCCCCGATTCTCAGTTTAGGGAAGGTTGGAAGGGTTAAAGATGGTGACTCCATTTTGCCTGTGTATACATGAACTCCACCAACAGAAGATAGCCTGGTCTGGAACATTTGGTTTACTGGGACAGCACTGTGTAAACAGAGGTCTTTAACATATAGGCTTTTATGATATTTAGAAACCAGAAAGACCAAATATGTGTACATCTTTATTTTTGAAAAGATTTTCAGCAGTCTATTGGTAAATATGATGTCTTCAGTTTTACAAATAAACTACCATAAATCATTATCCTAGTAATTATTTATTAAATTAAGCAATGATTAAAAAAATTTTTTTTTCAGTGATGATCTCACCAAGTATCTCATAATGTACTCTGGTGTGATGCTTGAATTAAACATGTTTTGGTTTTGTTTAGTCATCCTCTGTGAACAATCTCAATTAATGTATGTCTCAATGAGTTTAGGGTAAAGGCACAAGTATTGGGAGGCAACATAACTGGCTTTAGAGTTAACTTCGTAGCTGTGTTGAATTTGGACAAGCTTCTTTCTTCTTAGCTTCATTTTTCTTACCCATAAAATGTGGATAATCATCCTTACATCCAAAACTGTGGTAAGATTTAAAAGAGATAATCTGTGTAAAACATTTAGCATAACATTTGACATATCATATGATTCAATAAGATATAACTCTTATTAATCATTAGTATGATAAAAACAGTATAATAAAGAAAAACAATGCTCTATGATGATAAATTGGTTAGGTACCATTATAAGTTCTACATACTATTTAAATGATATGTTTATATCATTGCCCCAAAACTTTACTGTTTTACCTTTTACATTTAGATTTACAATTCATATGGAGTGGTATGGTGTGAGGTAAGGGGTCAAGAGTCAAGTTTTCCTCATATGGATTCAAGTTTTTCTTATGTAATCGACCTACTATCGTTTACTTAAACATCTATCCTTTCTCCACTGATGTGCATTATAATATTTTAAAAAATAAATGCCCATATATATGTTGGCCTGATTCTGGGCTCTTTATTCTATTCTTTGTATCTGTCTTTCTACAGACAGTTTCACACTGTCTTAGTTATTATAGGTTTATAATAATTCTTTGTATCTGGGAGAGAAAATTTCTAGCTTTGTTTTTGGTCTTTATGAGAATATATTTTTGGGGTATTGTTGGTCTTTGGTATTTTCATATGAATTTTAGAACAAACTTGTAAATTTCCATAAAAATATATGCTGGAAATTTGGTTTGGATTGCACTAAATCTATATGTAAATTTTAGGACAATTGCTATTATGGCAATATTGAGTATTCCAATCCGTGAATGTGATATATCCCTCTACTTATTTAGGTCTCTTAAGTTTTCATAATGTTTTATAGTTATTTATGTAAAGATTTGACATATTAATTTATTGTTACATTTGTTTATAGGTATTTGAGGCTGTTATAAATATTATTCTTAAAACTTTTAATATTTGTTACTTGTATATACAAATATAATTGATTTTTTTATATTGACTTAGTTTCCAGGGATCTTATTAAATTCCTTTATTAAATCTAGTAGTTTAATATTCTTTTGAGTTTTCTATATGTATAATAATGTGTAAATAATCTATAAATAATGGCAGTTATATTTCTTTCTTTTTAGTTCTTGATTCTTTTTCCCTTCCTTAATGCCTTGCTAAGATCTCCATTACAGTGCTAAATAGAAGTGGTCATAGCAGTCAACTTTGTCTCATTCTTGTACAAACTTTCTGAGTGACACCATTAAATATGATACTTGCTGTAAGCCTTTCACAGATACTCTTTATTAGATTAAGGATTTTCTCTTCTATTCCTAATTTCCTAAGGTTTTTAAATCGTGAATAGGTATTAAGTTTTGTCAAATGCTTTCTCTGCATCTGTGAAGATAATCACATGGTTTTCTCTTATATTCTGTTAATGTGTTAAATTACATGGATTGATTGCCAGACATAAAACTCAACATTTCATTCTTAAAAATAAATCCAACTTGGTAATGATATGTTATCATTTTTATTTATTGTTAAATTTACTTTGCTAACATTTTGTTTAAGGTTTTTACATTTTCATTGACAAGAGAATATAGCTTCTAACTTGCTTTCTTGCATATTCTTATTCAGTTTTGGTGCCAGGGTCTGTCTAAATGCAAAATATAAGTTGGAAGGTATTTCTTTTTTGTATGATCTGAAACATTCATGAAGACTAGTGTTATTATTTCTTAAATGCTTGGAAAAATTTGTTGGTTCTGGGGATTTCTTTGTGAATGAATTCACTTTTAGGATTAGGATTTAGGATTTAGCATTTTCTTATTTGTTTTTATTTTTGACACAAATTTATTATCAATTAAAGAAAGCAGAGGATTTATAAACATAAGTGTACAATGTTTAAGGTAAAAATTAATGAAGGTATTTCTAGAACATACTTAGAAATATATATGTATGTGTATAGCTAAAATATCTGTATTTATTCAATCAAAAGTTGAGTACCCACTGTATATGCAGGCTCTGAAGAATCATTGGTGATTTTTGATCAAGGATGTGAAGTGTACAGAGGCATTGGTGGCATAGTGGTTAGTATAGCTGCCGTCCAAGGATGTGAAGTGTTAAAGTGATACTTTATGTAGCTTAATTTAGTGGTGTTATGCCCAAAGAATTGGAAATGGCAGACCTTAGAGGCAGGAGGACTGGTGGAAGGCTATTGCCATAACTCAGACATAAAGTATCAAGGACTTGACTTTATTTAAAAATTGTAGAAATAATTAGGCAGAGAGAAAGTTGGCAAAGGAAGAAGCAATAATATTTGTTGGCTGATTAAAAGTCAAGAATGAGGAAGAAAAAGAGATTCCAACCTGACAAGAAGTTGTGAGTCTGTATGATAAAAAACCAAGAAGCTAGAAAGGCTTGGTCTCCAAGAAGTGATAGCTCTTCAATGGGGACATGTATTTCTCAATTTTCATAAAATTGATGATGTTAATCAAACCTCACTGTCTGCATTGCTTTACTGTTTTTTTTTTTTTTTTTTTTTAATATCAGGGCCTCTATATCAGACCTGGAATTTCAGTCTTAGAACCTGGGTCATTGAAATATCCATCAGGGAAACTGCATTTTAATCATAAGCAGGTGGGCAAGACTGTGTTGGAAGGCAATTACCCCTTTAACTGTCATCTTCTCTTCTCTGACGGTATTTAATTCTGAGCTTCACAGGCAGAAATCATTAATAGCTTATCTCCCTCACATGTCTGTGCAAAGGAAAAAAAACTGATAAAAATTTAAAATTGTGATGAGCTAATTATAGTAACTATCTTTGGAATAGATAATTAAAATTCACACAACAGAACAAACATCCAAATGTAATTGCAAATAGGGATAAATATGTCGAAAAGAAATCTATTCAACACAGTATTATCATGAGAAAGAATAATAAAGGGTAACTGATTTAGGCTATATTCAATATCTAAATTTGTTTGCTTGAATTACAAATATTGACAAATGACAAATTCATGTCAATATTTTGTATTCTTTAGTGTGCCATACATTTTGATATTAGCTGTTGAAAAAGTAATTTAACGTTGCACTATATGTCCTAAGGTGTGATACTAATATATAAAGAGAAAAGCTGCAAAGAGTTTTTCTATAATTAATCCACCACTTGTACAGTAATGAATATTTTCTAACCTACAAGATACCACTGTGTCTGCTCCGTTCTGCAGGAAGTTTTTATAAACTAGCTTAAGTGAAAATAACAAGAGCTTCTCTTTATTCAGTGTTCACTCTCGTGCCTACTACCCTACATAGGCAATTCATTTAGTTCTTATAGATACCTTATTTTTCAGTTAAGGAAGCTGAGACATGACAAGCCCCCATGACTTGCCCATTATTCTAGTATTGGAATGTAGCAGAGGATGAAGATCTTCTTGGCTTCAGTGTTCTCACTATTGTTACTTACATGCCATAGCCTTCCCTCTAGATGGTCAGCTTTTAAAATTAACATGTATTTTTCTCATCTTCATAATAAGGTTATAGGCTTCCTGAGAGTAGAATCACGTCTTACTCGTCTATGTAAAGTGGAGGTGTTGGTGTAGGGTTTTAGAAAATTATGGCCTAGTCTATATACCTTCTGTGAGTTCAGAAATGTCTGGATGTCTAGAGGAATAGGGAGCAGGCCATACATAACTCACTGGGGGACTGTCTGTGAGCAGCAGTGGCCAGGAAGACTCTTGGGAAGGTTCTCATTCTATGGGAAAGGAAGATAAAGGTTTGCAAGCTTAGCTCAAGGGCATGATAGCGGATGGACTATTTTGAGTATGTCAAGGTCTGTGTTGCGTAGACTATTCCTCACTCAGCACCGCCCAAGGCCATTTACCTCTTTACAAAAAGATCTGAATGAAGAAAGTTGTAATAAAGCTGAAAGCTGTATGTGAATTCCTGAGAAACACAAAATTACAGGGAAATGACCACAATAACAGTAGTAGCAGTTACTAGTTTTCCTACCATGTAAAATGGGAATAATAGCATCTTGTGGTTTTGATCAGAATTAAGTATATGTAAATGTCTAGCACATATCTTGGTATATAATATTCAAATGTTAGCTATAATTATTTATTAAGCATATTCAATTTGCCAAACGTTTTACATATATGCTATGGATTGAATGTGTGTGTCCCCTCCAAATTCATATGTTGAAATTCTAACCCCTAATGTGATGATATTAGGAGGTGGGGCCTTTGGGAGATAATTAGGTCATGAGGGTGGAGCCCTTAGAAATGGCATTTGTGCCTTTATAAGAAGGGACACAAGAGCTTGTCTGCTCTCTCTGCTCTCTGCCATGTGAGGATACGATGAGAAGACAGCCATCTGCAAACAGAGAAGTGGGCCCTCGCCAGACATCGGATTTGCAGACACCATGATCTTGGACTTTCCTGCCTCCAGAACTGTGAGAAATAAATGTTGGTTAAGCCACCCAGTCGATGGCATTCTGTTACAGCAGCCTGAACTGACTAAGCCAATATACTACCTCATTTAATCCTCAGAACCTCTATGCAGAATACCTGTATTTGTTGTTTTACTGTAGAGAAAACTGAGACTCAGAGTGGTTAAATAAATTACTTAAAATCTCACAACCATCAGTTTGTAGGTGATTCCATGACTCTTGGCTATTTTCACTATACCTTTCTCAGTGCTGCTTTCTGACTCTGGAGCACAGTATGAGCAGGAGTGAGGAGGGTTTTCTCCTCCCTGGAGAGTGGAATGAAGGAGAAACCACTTCTTGTGGATGGTAGTAGATGCTGCAGTGTCACTGAGATGCTTTATCAATTTTTGGCCTGTGTTGGGAACAGCAAGTTTGCTGTCATGTGGTTATAACTGGTCAAAGGGAGAAAGAGCTGCCAGTGGTACATGGAAGATGTCATTTGAAAGCACACATGTGAGACAGCTCCCAGGGCTCTCCTGAATCAGGAGGGATTTGAAAGGGGCCAGGACTCCCAAAATTCTGCTGATGGGATTGCTCTCAAGAAAATATTGTTATGCACTATTGCACATTTGCATTTTTTAGCTGTGGATCTAATCCAGAGTCTAGAATACTAAAGGTAATCAGGAGGGATTTTATTGATGGAGCAATGAAAGGGCACTAGACAGAGGATCTAGCTCACAAGGTGTGATTTAAGGGCTCATCCATCAGGTTCAGAACAAAAATAGAACCCACTTTAAATATTTTAAGTAAAGAGGATTCAATATAGAGAATTAGGGGCTTGCAAAACTGTTGGAAGTGCTGAAGGAATATGTTATAGACAGGCCTCTGTTTCTGCTTCTGCCTTGAGCTTCAATTGCCTCTCATGCTCAGGAAGCCATAGGTTTGGACGTCATAGCTATAATCCAGGGCTTAGGAGGCCACATGAGAAAGTAGCTGGAGCTACTATCTTCAGAATTGATTCTCAACACCCGGAAAGCTGGAGAAT
Organism: Avahi laniger; assembly: GCA_963575035.1. Classification (NCBI taxonomy): domain Eukaryota; kingdom Metazoa; phylum Chordata; class Mammalia; order Primates; family Indriidae; genus Avahi; species Avahi laniger. The sequence goes on from CAUYSK010027749.1 coordinate 30,992, forward strand.
GAACACTGGAATGCTGCTACAGAGATACCTCGTATTTCCACAACCATGCTGGTCAGCAAAAGCAAATAGGCATAAATACGGCCTCCACCTCACTTCTGCTTTTCAATCTCCCAATGTGCATTCAACTCAAACTGCAAGAGAGTCTGGGAAATGTGGCTTTTAGTTTTCCAATATCTCCAAATAGAAAGAAGGGAGAATGGAGGTTGAGTGAACAAACTCACACTATTTAGGCCACAGAGCAAGCCACTCGACTGCTCAGGCTCAATTTATTCATCTAAAAATGAAAATAATAATAACAGCACCTATCACCAAAAGTTATTGTTGGGATAAAGCAAGATAAGAAAAAGATGTATAAATTACAAAATATTATCTCTACTTTGGTAGTGCTCATTCAGCTGTGATCTGCAAATCATTAATTGAACAACTAGTTACGTTTAAGTCATGGTGCTGGGTACATGGGATGGCTCAGTAAACAAAACAGACGAAATCCTTGCCCTGAGGAGCTTAACTTCTAATGGGGAAAGGAATAATGAAACTAAATAGTATTAACAAGCAAATTATACAGTATTTTAGAAAAATAAAGGTTATGAGGGTGAGGAGGAGGAGCACATATGGGGCATGTGGGAGGCAGATTGCTGAGTTCAGTCAGGCGGCTGGCAGGCCTCACTGGGAAGGTGAGATTTACGTGGAGGCTTGGAGAGGTGCAGGAGTGAGCCAAGGGAATGCTGGGAGGAGAGAGGGAGGGATTCTAGAAATGTCCCCCACACTCCAGAAGGGAGCATGCCTGGCGTGTTAAAAAAAAAAGAAAAAAAGGCAAATAAATGGTCAAGAAAGTCTTTGTGGCTGGAGAGGAGAGCAAAAAGGGGAGAGTGTTAGGAGATGGGGCCAGAGGGATCCGGGAAAGGGGGTCACCTGGGGGCTTGCAGGCCACCGCAAGGGCTTGAGCTCTTACTCTGAGTGAGAGGTGCAGAGTTTTGATCAGAGGGAACATGATCCCATATATGTGTTAAAGGACCACTCTGGCTGCTGAGTTGGGAATAGACAGACGCACACCCTCATCACACTGATACAGAATGACAGTCATCAGAGCATAATTTGTTCAACAAATATTTACTAAGAACCTGTATGTGCCAGACGCGGTGCTGTGTGCTGGGCTACCACGGTCAGCAAGATCAAGGCCAGCTCCACTGGCGAGGTTTGATTTACGGCAGCAGCGCAGGGTTCTGAGGGTGTGGGACAGAAGACCTAGAGCTGCATAGGTTTGCAGGACATGGGAGACCGTGGGAAAAGGGGTGGATACTGCATTGGAAAAGCTCTACAGCAGTCAGTGAGATATGGTCCCAAAGCTATTGATATTTTCAGGAAAAAATACCATATATATTTATATCTCAATATGTTAATAAATACTTCAACTGTTAAGTGCCAAATTTTGAATAGTGTCAAATTTGAGTAATAGCTCCGCTTAACAAATCAATGGAGTGAACTGGGAAACTTACGGACTTCTCACATGGCTGTCATGAGGCAATTATGACATAGGATTAACCGGAAAATAGAAATGAAATATTATATTTGTTATCCCATCAGGTGGTACAGAGCACTCCTATAGCATTACCCATCTGCTGTTATCATCCTTCAGGTTTACTCTGCAATTATCTAATTGTGTGATTTCTACTCTTTCAGTAATCTTATCTTATAAGATTTTATCATGCACATTTGCCCTGCCTAAGCCATTGAGATAATTATTATTTCTCAATATATGACTTGTGTAGCAGCCGACTCATCGCCAGTCCTCCCCCTCTGCTTTTGGAGTTGCTGCACAGCTCTGTCCTTTTATTCTCTTTTCTACAAAAATCTTTATATGTAGTCATGAGATAAAGGGCTTCATTAATTACTTTGTGTTTCAGATCTGAGCACCAAATCACCCTATTCCCACAGAAAACTTAATTTAGACATCTAGATATTAATAGCTTTTCTAGGTACAAAGAACAGAATGGCTGATTATAAGACATTGCATATCAAATGACTGGGGTCATGAGTGTTGGGAAGTTAAATTTCCTTTTGCCCCACTTCCCTAATGTGAGCTCCTCTGATTGGGACAGATGAGATCAGGAAGAAGCTTTTTTGTGGGGGAAGGTATAAGAACTAGTGGTTGATCATCTCTGGGCTTAAATAAAACAGTAAATATTTGGAGTACTGTAGCATTGCTCCATTAACATATAGGCTCTGTTGACACACCCAAATCCTAATATATATTGGGCCAGGACTAGGGTGAGGCAAGTGGGGTGCTTATGGTGCAAAATTTAAGGAGGTGCTTATTCTCTGGCTCCTACAATGGGTGTCATCACCGAAGGCTGGTCCACCCCACACTTGCAGTGCACCTTAAATATCGTGCCCTGGGTGACTTGCTTACTTCATTCTAGTCTTGGCTTTTGAATGTCAACTAATCACATTGTGTCAACAATTTGAAGCCTTCATATTTTTGTTTATACTCCTTGGTTTAGAGAAGTTCTCTGCTAGATCCCCCGATATGCCCAGTAAATATTTACATATCCATTTTCTTTCCAAGACTCTGCTTATTGATGTCTTCCAGAATGCCCACTCTCCCAGGTTAGCCCCACAGCGCTGAGCACAGGCACCCATTTGTTTGATGCCCCTCTCCCTTCAAACTTCAAACTTAAGGAGGCATGATTCCTTATTTAGCTTTGTGTCCCTAGCACCTAGCCCCAGGGCCCTCCCTGTACGTTGTAGGCCCCCAAGAAATGTTTAGTGAATAAGTAAAAAAGTACTGCAATCAAAAAGCACTCTGTGTGTAAAAGCAGTCACTCTGAATTTAGCCACATTTAAAAAAGCAAATCTCCCAGATGTAAATGAATCCTAATTGTGTTCCACATAGGGATGATTTGCCATTACTGTCTGTTGACTGTGTAAGTGAAATAAAGTAAAAAAATGATTTCTAGAAAAGAGATACCTAAAATGTCAGGCATATTATTATCTAAGGCTTAGCCAGCTGCCAGCTAATTACCTTAGCCACAGGTTCTAAAGTAAACACAGATGTGGCAGGAGTAATTACCCCCGGAAAGCAAAAGCACTTCCGCTGCAGGCTGGAAGGTGGCCTTGGCTGGCTCTTCATAAGAGGACGAAGGCAGGCTAGAGAAAGTCCAGAGGTTGAGTGGACGGTGAGGGACCCAGGGACTTTGGTGGCAGGATGGCAAGGGCACAGTCTACCAAAGAGGAAGTGTTTGATGGAAAAAGTGGTGGAAGAGTCATAGTAGCTTCCCCTGTAGTTGAGAGGCTACTGTGTGAAATGGCGTTTGGAGTTATCATTGGTTGTTGCAGAGACTACCACCAGCAGTTATAAAACAAAAAGAAAATCAAACAGCAAAAAGCAAAACATTTATTGCACATCAGTATGTCATCTGTGTAAGAAATTGTACATGTCTTATAACAGCCCTTGAGCAAGTCAGGCATTATAACCCTGCTTGTACAAATGAGGAGACCAGGTGTGACAGGAACTGTATTACTTGTCCGAGGACACACGGGATGAATGGAAGAATGGGATTCACACTTGTGCCAGAGCCTGGGCTCTGTCCTCTCTGCTGCTCTGGACATTTTTAGCCTGTGGAAAATGGAGCTCCCAGTCCACACGTGCATCGGTGCAGTTCCTGACAGCTTACAAAGCACTTTGGTACCTATCACAACAACAAGCCTCTGAAACAGGCACACAAAGGAACTAAATCCTCTTATAAGGCGCGACTGGTTCAGTCACACAGTCAGGTATCAGCTGAGCTGGGACTTTGGATTTAAGTGATTTTCTCAGCTCCACAGGGGCATTTTCCAGAGGGACTTTTACAGGACATTGAAGAGGCTGTTCTTATACCAAGAAACAGGCTGGATTTGATGACGACAAACACCATCAAGATTTTGTGATCCTCATATTGCTTATACTGAACTCCCCTTTTTATAACACCTGTCACCCAAAAATCAGACAATAAAGAAAGAGTTATTTTAGGGAGGGAGGCTACAGCACAATAGCGTTGAGCATAAGTTTGCGTTGAGGTGAAGTAGTTTGTGTACAGGCAGCAGCAGTGAGTCACTGGCAAGGACAGAGGGCTAAGAAAATATAAATTTGTGTGAAATAGTATACAACAAAAAGAAAATTTTAACAATTATGTGAAAAATGATGTTTCTGCAAAATAGAATGTGAAATAATTTATAGATGGTAAAATATAATTTTCAATGAATTTTTAAGACTATGAGAATTTTATTTTGAAATGAATATTATCCCATACTAATGAAGTTTTAATTAATGGGCATCTGCAGTCAAATACACACATACACACACACACACACACACACACACACACGTACTCTTTATTTCAGAGCTATTTTCTATTGCACTTAATTTTTACAAATAAAATTTAGTAGAAAACTTTTTCTGACATCATGGTAAGAGGTGAGATTTGTTAAAAATGTAGGTTTTGGTACAGCTAAAAGTCATCAAGAGGGAGATTGGCTATTAAAGTATTATACTATTGGGCTGCACTGACTTGTTGAGATCAAAACAACCCAGATAAGTTTCACAGGTTTCCTGTCCAAAAATGATTGGTTAATTTGGAGGTGGCCAGGCTCTGGAGGACAGATGCGTAACGACCAAATATTTGAGACTAATTGGTAAGCCCCTTTACTAATAAATAGAGCAAAACAGAATGGAATATTTACATAAAAGCTAGTGCATTCCTACCTCATTAAAGAAGTTAGGAACAACAAAAATACATTCAAAAGATTGTTTGGTGTAGAATTCAAGCAATAGGATTGGGATGATTTCACTCGTAATTTGGAATTACATATTTAATTTTGTGATTATTTGTTTAAGTTTTACCTTTCCATTTAGATTATTTTACTGGCTACCATCTACCCAGTGTCTAGCATATGGACTTACATGTAGAAGGCATTCAATAAACATTTGTCAGATGAAAGAATGGATGGTTTTATCCAACAATGATGGCATGATGCCATCACCCATCCTGGGGACTGAAATTCTCTTGAGCACTCATCAACACACTCTCCACCCTGGGCAATAAATGAGACAGCAGATATATATGCTCTCTGGTTTCTTTTTCACTACAATCATCATTACCTCATATCTGGCAAGTTATTATTATACAATTGAGTAAATTACAGGTGTTATCACATCATTTACTTTATAGATCTCTGAGATCCCTTAGGGTAGGTGCTGTGTGTCCATGATCTACATGAACGTGTCCTTTAGTGCTTAGCAACAGTGCCAGATGCTTGATAAATATTTGTTGAGTGAGTAAATGATTACCTTACTGAGAATACAACCTAGTTCAGGGCTGGAAAATGAATGTGTCGCCATTGCCGTCTCTTATGTTGTGACAGATGTCTCTAATTGATCATGGAACTCTTTCCCACTGAGAGCAGGTGAGATCACGGCCTCCTTCCCCACCCTAGCTACAGGCGGCATAAGTCACCTACTAGAGTCAATCAACTGAAATCTGTTTTCTATCCCTATCTTATTTTTTTTTGGTTGAGCCCGGGGGATTACCCTTTCAAAGATGTCATACTGGTTATAATTCAACAATAAATATTTATCTACTATTTACTATGCATTCTGCTACATGCTGGAGTACAAAAAAGTATAGCATAAGAATATGATCCTCACCCTTTAAAAGTTCATTCTCCAGTGGGGAAGAAAGATCCAGAAACCTAAAATGATAATGTAGTATGATATTTGCTGTGGTTGAAGCACATAGATGAGATATGGAAACGTAAGAGGAAATATATTACCTCAGGGAAAGTGTGTGTGTGTGTGTGTGTGTGTGTGTGTGTGTGTGTGTGTGTATTTTGGGAGGACACACAGTGGAAGTGCAGGGAAATGTGTGGAGAGGAAGTGATAGCACATTCCCTGTGTAATACTCACATTAGGGCTGTGGTGTTTGTAGGGTGGTGCTGCTTGGACCAAATGATGGGTCCATTCATGTTGGAATTCCAGCCTATGACAAAGGTATTTTAAAGTAGACTCCCTCCCTGTCGCATCTGAGATTACAACACATAAGCTCATCTACACAATTAGCCCATCATGGATGCTGGAAGCAGCTTCATGGCTTTTGTACTTTACAAACACAAAAGGTTTTTGTACATACAGTGGCAAAGCCATCATTCTACACAGCCAATTAAAAAAATCTGAAGTAATAAAACAGACTGCTGTTTGATATCATACAGATCAGGTACCCCAGAGTCACTGGAAGTTTCGCTTTGCTTCTGTAGTTTTAGTGTCACGATGACCCAGGCTTCCTCATCCCTCCCCCACACCTGGTCACACCTCATTCTGTCCACATTCCCCACCTTTCCCAGGCTCGTGTCAAGAAGAGTAAAGGGGAACGGTGAGGAGAGGAGCAGGAAAGGGCAGCTTTTAGAGGAGGGTAGTTTAGTTAAACACTGAAAGGAGTTCTGGAGGGCCACCGATTAAACTTAGTAGATCAGAGGTGAACTCCTCTTCTTCCACAGCAAGCCTGCTCCTCCGTTTTTCCTGTCTCCTTCCACTCGCTCTGTCTGTCCTCCACACCGGCAACCTTGGGATTTCCTCTCCCTTTACCTCACAGGCCATGCCTACTTAGTTAACTGGTTTATTCTACTTCAAAAATGTACCCCAAGTCTAACCTCTCTTCTGACTCCCATTATTGCCTTATTCAAGCCTCTCATTACTGTTATTATTATTTATCTTATGTATTAATACCTTTGCCATAGCCCTCTACTCGGTCTTCCTGCTCCTGGAAAACCCTTAGCGCCACTGCCGGTTATGATCCAATTAAATTGCGATTCAGTAAAGTCTGCAGTAAAGTCATGGAGTTATGATCCAGTAACGTCTAGCAAGCCATGCCCACAGAGGGCCAAGTTCAAACTCTGCCGCAGGACATACAGATATTGTAAGCTCCCTGAGGCCAGGGCCTGTGCCTGTCTTGTTCATCTAGTGCAGAGCGTATGGTAGGTCGTCCATAAATACGCTTTGAATGCATGGAGGAGTACAAAGTTCTTCATAATCTGGTCTGACTATACCTTGTCAGAGTCTTTTCCCACATATCACTCTCTACCATGCATCCTCACATGTAGCCATTCCCAATTTCTCAGCTTTCTCCCAACATGCTCTGTCCTTCCACGGTGCCATGTCTTCCCTTTGACTGGATTTTCTTTCATTTCTTCTCCATCTGGAAAACCAGTACTCGTTCTTTAAGCCAGCACAAATCTCTAAATAGAATAAAATGATATGCTCACTGTGCTCCTACTGCCTTGTCATTCTGTCATTGACACCTCTCCCTTCCAGTTTAATAAAATGTTTACATGTTTGCTCCCCACACCATGTTACTCTCTGCCTTCTTCTTTCTATTTCATACTGTGTGTAAGTAGTCTGTTAAGGTGAAGAGTTTTACAAAAGTATTCACTTAACAAGTTCTAGAGAAGACAAATAACCTGGCAAAGGAAAATTTGGAGAAGATAATTACACCAAAGCCGTCATGAGTCTATATAGTTCTAGAGCTGAGCAAATGTGAACAAACCATCTAAAAAGTCTCCTCTGTATTAATCACTGCCGGAGACACGTTTCCAAGGAGAAAGCCTAAATAATAATGGGTGGAGGGTGCAGGCCCCCACCCCAGCATGTCTTTGGCATCTTCCTCACTCTTCTGTTTTCTATCAGAAATTTTTACTCTTCACACGCCTAAACCTGGGTTTTCAGCAATTCTCACCTACTTCCCTCTTGCTTTTTCTCTTTCTCAAATATTTGAAACAGAGCAGTCAACTGTCAATGATGAAAAATAAATACTGAATGCCAGATTAGGAGGCACAGTGAACAAATACATGTATAGAAGGAAAAACCCACCGCTATATGTCGACTCTATTATAGACGACAGAAACTATTAGAAAAGATGTATTCCAGTGGTCTATGGAGGACATTGAGTTTCTAAAAGATGCATAAATATACAGTCAAGTGTAAGACAATGATGAACTCAGCTGGCTGGGAGATAAGAACAAACCACAAGCACTAACTACTGAAAGGGGGCAGTGACTCTGCCTGTATATTTCTATTTTGACAATAGTATTCTTAATGCAAAACAGTCAAAGAAAAAATAAAATAGATAGGAGACTCAATAATTTTGTGTCTGTGGAGTTAATAAACATTCAGGAATTATTTAGGAGGCATGAGAATGCTATGTCCATGTCTCCACTTGTTAGCTCCTTTATGTAAAGCTTACATTCTGTCTGTCGAACTTCTACTTTTATTTGTGGCTGTGCTCAGTGCCAGATAAAGCTATTCTCAAAAGCAGTGGTAAGATTATAGGAATTGGGGACCGTTGAGAGAAGGAAATAAATATAAGGCATCATGATTTTATTGAATGCTTTCTCTCTTTTTTTTTTTTGAGAAAAGGCATACACACTTATTAATATGTACCCAGGGAGAACCACAGAGTAATTACCTGTATCGAATGTTTTCTGTGTGCTAAGCACTGGGCTGGTCATCAAAAGCATGAAAAAGGAAAAAAAGTAATGAAAGAGTACACAAGCTTGTTTGAAAGACAAGAATGACATAGTTGCAATATTTGGAAGCTAATATAAACAGTATTAAGTACATATATATTTTTTGAAGAGCTATATTGTAAGTACAGTTGGAGTATGGAGAAGTGAAGTGTTAGTGCTGGCTGGAGGGGTAGAATAAAAACACCAGGGAAAAGGTGAGGATAAAGAGTAGTTAGAGAAGAATAAAAATGTAAGATTGCACAGAAAATAAAAGATCAATTAAATAAGTCTTAATGTAGAATGAATAGATGAGTAAAGAGAAAAAACTGGAAATGAGCTGACACAAAAAGGAAAACAATTTTTAATCTTGGGGAAACAATTATTGGCAATATTTAACTATTTTTTCTAGTGGAGAGTTTATTTAGAAGAACTAATTGTGCTTTTAACTTATGTTTGGGCTTTGTAAACAAAAAAAATTAAAACCCATCATTTATATTTTCTCATAAAACTAACATCACAATGGAAAAAAAAAAAGATTAAAGTGTGTTTCGAAGTCCCTTTCAAGCTTCTGTTATTGCAGCAGAGAAATCTGTTCACCAAAACATTGACCAATTTAACAATTCTGTCACAGGGTGCTCAGGGTGATGTTGATGAGAAAAGTTATATTTTAAAATATTAAAATTGTGTTATTCCTATAGATACATACATAAATCTATTTTGATTTAAAAATACATGACCTATAAATTATGAATATAACCTACTGTAAGTGAACAAAAATTTATGGACAAAAGTTTTGTGATAATGACAATGTAGGTTTTACATGTCTGGGTTATCTACTGCTGCATAACAAATTACTCCCAAACTCAGCCGCTGAAAATAAAAAGTATTTATTACCTCACAGCTTTTGTGGATGAGGAATGTGGGAGAGGCTTAGGTAGATGATTCTGTTTCAGGGTCTTTCCTGTTATCATCAGTTACAGTGAAAATCTCAGCAGGGACTGCAGTCATTTGAAGCTTGCCGGAGGCTGGAAGATCTATTTCCAAGGTGGCTCATTCTCACATAGCTGTTGGCAGGAGGCTTTTGCTCCCTGCTGGATGTTGGGTTTTTCTCACCACATGGACCTCTTCATGGGGCTGCCTAGGTATTCTCATGATATAGTAGCTGGCTTTTCCCAGAAAGAGAAATACAAGGAAAAAGAAGGCAGCCTATGGCACCTAGCCTATGGCTGTGGTCCCCAACATTTTTGGCACCAGGGACCAGTTTTATGGAAGGCAATTTTTCCATGGACAGTGGGGAGGCATGATTTCGGGATGATTCAAGTGCATTACATTTATTATGTACTTTTTTATATTATTATTACATTGTAATATATAATGAAATAATTATACAACTCACCATAATACAGAGTCTAATGCCACCACTGATCTGACAGGAGGTGGAGCTCAGGCAATGATGCGAGTGATGGGGAGATGAAGCTTGGCTCCCTTGCCCACTGCTCACCTCCTGCTGTGTGGCCCGGTTCCTAACAGGCCCTGGGCCAGTACCGGTCTGCAGCCCAGGGGTTGGGGATCGCGGGCCTACGGCATTCCATTATCACAGCCTGAACTGACTAAGACACTTCACTTCTTAGTAAATATGAAAAGATTTGGATTAGATGATTTCTAAGTTTCGTTCCAGTTCTGAAATCCAACATGTCATGACTATAAAAAGACATCCTCCTTGGATTTGGCTCTTACTGCTGAATATCACCCAGGTAAAAATGACCTTCTACATTTGATGTTTATTCAAAAGGTGAATGAAAGAGGAATTATCAAAAAAGTGATCAGGATATTTATGGCCCTTGAATTAGTATGTGTGGCAGCTTTATGGAAGGATAAACCTTAGAGTGTCCAGTTTCCCTCACTCACGCTCAGGGGATTTGTTCTTGTAAGTCCTATTAAGTGGGTAAATCCTCTGTGTGTCTGAGAGAGCGCAGACTAACAAGCATCAATTTACTTGCTACTGTTTGCATGCTACATCCTTGGTAGATGCTCACCTAATTCTTCTAGAAAATGTATTCATTGAAGCTCAAATTTATATGCCATCTTTAATTTGTTTGGTGTACATAAACTACACACAATAGCTTCTTCAGAGAATAGATTACTAAGATATGAAACAAGCCTGAAAAATATCTCTAGCACAACCAAAAACATTACAAACTGCAGCTCTTTATTCAGTGATCCATGTTAGGTTTATCACACTTCCACCACACTTAAATGTGTGTGAAGTGAAGAATTACAGGCAACCAAATGGAATTAAGATCATACCCCACATTTAGAGATGCATAGCACATGGAATTTGGGGGCACGGAGACTTGGCTTTGAATCTCAGCTTTATTAGCTGCTGGACCCTGGGCTCGAGGCATAATCTCTCTTTAAGCCTCAGTTTCCTCAGCTGTAAAAATAAGAAGAGGAGAGAGGGAACAATAAGACCTACCTCATAGATGAGCGGGCATAGGAATTACTCCATAAATGTGAATAAATCAGTCCCATATAGTCTTGGGAATTAAATGAAAAATTGTGTCTACCCTATAGCTTCATTACCTTTTTAAAAAATTAATTTCAAGAGGAATTTTGCATGCACAAATATAGTTATGCATGTTGCAAGTTTTAATTTACAGTTGCCAGGGATGCACCAGTCTTTTGATTTGGAATGGGGACAGCTGTTGAAAGCGAAACGTCCACATGTGTCAGGGGGAGGGAAAAGTGAGGCTGCAACCATTCCTTTTCTCTCAGGGGAGCCCAGGGATTTCCTGAGAAGAGGCAGTAACGGGGCATGGGAAGACATCCCAGGTAAGATGTTATTACCGATACACACATCAAATCTCTTAGGACCTAAGCATTGGGATGATTTGCAAAGCTGGGGTTTGCCATCACTCTGCAAACCCTTTCCTTGGAGACAACAGACACTATTCTCTGTTACTTTATATCCACTATTGCTATTTCCATGCAGTTCCACATCTATGTAATGTTTAGAAGTAGTAAGCATGTCCCAGCGCATGGGTGTTTTTGATCCAAAATCATTTAATCTAAGGGCACTTAATGCTAGAACTAAAGGCACAACTTTGTTTCTTAGCTTCTAGGCATTGTAAATTTCAGTTTTTTAAAGCCCTAAACTAATCTGCTAATGTTTGTTGAAATATTACATATACTAGTTTATCGATACTTAGAAGAGTTAATTTCCCTGACAATCCGTCACTGCAAGCTCCATTTCAGATGGGCACGAGAGTAGGTTAAGATGCGGCCTGTCCAAAAGAAGACAGAATAATGGCCAAAAAACATATGAAAAAATGCTCAACATCTCTAATCTTCAGGGAAATGCAAATCAAAACCACGATGAGATATCACTTATCTCCAGTGAGACTGGCTTTTATCAAAAAGTCCCAAAACAATAAATGTTGGCATGGATGCGGAGACATAGGAACACTCATGCACTATTGGTGGGACTGCAAACTAGTGCAACCTCTGTGGAAAGCAATATGGAGATACCTTAAAGAGATATAAGTAGAAGGACCATTCAATCCAGCAATCCCATTACTGGGCATCTACCCAAAAGAGCAAATGATACTGTATAAAAAAGACACCTGCACTCGAATGTTCATAGCAGCACAATTCACAATTGCAAAGATGTGGAAACAACCCAAGTATCCATCAATACATGAGTGGATTAATAAAATGTGGTATATGTATACCATGGAGTACTATTCAGCTTTAAGAAACAATGATGATATAGCACCTCTTGTATACTCCTGGATAGAGCTGGAACACATTCTACTAAGTGAGGTATCCCAAGAATGGAAAGACAAGAACCACATGTACTCACCATCAAATTGGTATGAACTGATCAACACATAAGTACAAATATGAGAATAACATCTATTGGATGTTGGGCAGGGGGAGGGGGAAAGGGGGAGGAGGGAGGAAGGGATGGATATACACATACACAAAGAGTACAATGCGCACCACCCGAAGGTTGGACATATTTGAAACTTGGAGTTAGGGGGAGTGGGGGGACAAGGGCAACATACGTAACCTAAACATCTGTACCCCCATATTATGTTGGAATAAAAAAAAAAGTTAAGTTTGAAAACTACTAATATCAAAATTTACTGAAGTTGATAACTGCACTAGGGTTATGTAAGAAAATATCTCCACTTTTAAGAAACACACATTGTAATATTTTGAGGTTAAGGGCTATGACTTATATACCTTAATGGTTCAGGAAATAAAAGAAAAATATGTAAATTAAAATGTGTGTGTGTGAAGAGAATGGGAAAATAACAAAACAAATGGAGTAAAATGTTAACAAATGATGATCTTGGTAAAAGGTATACAGATTTCTTTTTATGATTTTTAATTTTTTAACTTTTCTGTAAATTTATAATTATTTCCAAATAAAAAAGGCTTTTTGTAAAAAAAAAATTAAAAAAAAAGAAAGGAAAAAAAAAGTGCCAATTTATGTCCCACCAGCAGAGTATAAATTCCTGTTGCTCAATCCTAGTCATCAAGTGGTTGTTGTGTATCTTTATATTTTAGCCATTCTAGTGGCAATACAGCTGTATTTCATTGTCACTTTTATCTGCTTTTTTCATTTTCCTGAAAACTAATAACTTTGAGCTTCTTTTGTATATATTATTTGGCTATTTGGATATTCTCTTATGCAAAATAACACTGAGTCTTTTTCCCATTTTTCTATAGGATTGTCTGCATTTTTCTTACTGATTTATAAAAGTTCTTTCACATGACTTCTCATAGATTTTAAAGGAAAAAAGTGGTTTCAAAGAAATTACAAAATTATAGGGAAAAGGCTTGAGTTATATCCCTAGTCTCTGAGGGGTAGTTCTTATAAAAGATTTAGAAGCTCCACTTTAGACCAATGGGTAGAATTTTTATCTATACCCTCATGGGTTTTGTTTGAATCTCCCTTGAACAAAAGATTCCAAAGTAATAACAGTTCTGATTTTTTTCCTCACAGAGTTACAAGGCATAATGATAACTAAAATGATTTCCAAGTAGAAATAAGGGCTGGGTTGACACAAGGTGCCAAAAATTGAGTAGACTTACTCAGCCCAGTTTTGTATCTGCTACAGCAAAGTGGTCTAGATGCTATTTATAAACCTTTTTTTACCCATAATAACAAATATATTTTCTATCATAATCCAGCACACACAAGTGTGACTGAAAAAACATGTTTCTTTATCATACCCTGATATTTTCTATATATTTTATCTTAAACCATTTCATTATTGTTGTCATTGCTGTTTTTAGCTGAGACTGCAATCCACTAAACTGATTTAACATGACAGCTCTTTGAAAGATTCTGCTTCAGAAAAGTAGTTCTCAAATCTCATTACGTGCATGAGTTATCTAGGATCTCATTAAAATGCAGATTCTGTTTTGATAACTTGGGGTGAGCAATTTTTATTATTACCAACATTATTATTAATACTATCACCAATAGCATTATCATTAATGCTGCTCAGCACACACAGATATTGAAGTAATTGGGTATATGAGTAATTAGGGTGTTGGAAACTATCAATTCCATAGTCTTTTTTCTATACCTCTTCTTTTCCCCCAGGCCTTCCATAGCATCCACACAGTCTACTACTCCTTGCTGTGCCCACACCACCTGAAGCCAACCAGTCACCCATCCCTAGAGTTTATGTGGCTTGCAGAGAAGAAACAAAGAGCACTCTGTACAGATGACTTTGATCTCCTGCTGCCCTTCAGCAGTGTCTCTCCAATTTCACTGTGAATAAACGTAAAAATGCAGATTTCTTCTCATAGGTCTGGGGTAAGGCCAAAGATTCTGCATCTCAAACAAGTTCCCAGAGGATGCCAACGTTGCTGCAGGACCATGGCCCCCATTTTGAGTAACAAGACTCCAGAAGACAATAAAGGTGATAGTTAAGACTTTTTTGAATTCAAGTATTAGTGAGAATGTAACGGCTAAGTGCCAAGGCTTTTGTAAGGGCCAAGAGAGAATGATTTCTAAGAAGTTAGTGCACAGAATCCCCAAAAATAGATGATGGGATTCTAATTACGAAGGAAGGTAAATAAGGCCTAAAGCAGGTGACGGAATAAGCAAATGAAGAGGTACCAAAGCACGGAGGCCCCGAGGCACATACAAGGCAGATTCTATAGGGAAGAGGGAGAGGAAGGGTGAAGGCAATGGTCACAAAAGCAACGTAAAAATCCATATTAGCTCTTCCTTTTCCAAGCCCTTGATTCTATTGATTAGGTTGTCGATTTCTGATCTTTCTGTTTTTTGCATATGAGCATTTATTGCTATTAGTTTTCCTCTCAGGAATGCTTTTGTTGTGTCCCATAGGTTTTGATAGCTCCTTTCTCTGTTATAATTTAGTTTGAAGAAGTTCTTGATTTCCCTTTGTATTACCTCCTTGATCCAAGAGTTAGTCAACAATAGATTGTTTAATTTCCATGATTTTGTGATTTGTCAAGGTTATCTGTTGGAATTGAACTCTAATTTTAAGCCCCTGTGGTCCGAGAAAGTACACGGTATCATTTCTATTTTTCTGATTTTGTTGTTGTCTGATTTGTGGCCTAGTATGTGGTCAATTTTGGAGAAAGTTCCACGGGCTGATGAGAAGAATGTAAATTCAGCTTTATTTGGGTGGAATGTTCTGTAGAGATCTGCCAGAACCTTTTGTTCAAGAGCTCTGTTTAAGTCCATTATTTCTTTGCTTATTTTCTGTTTGGAAGATCTGTCCAGTCATTCAGTGGAGTGTTGAAATCCCCTGTTATTATAGTGTTATTGTTTATCATGTTTTTTAGATAAGACAACGTTTGCTTTATGTAACTAGGTGCTCATGTATTGGGTGCATAGTTATTAAGGATTGTAAACTCTTCTTGATGGATCTTCCCTTTCACCAATATATAGTGGCCATCTTTGTCTTTTTTTGCTTTTGCTATTTTAAAGCTTATGTTATCTGAAAATAGTATAGCTACCCCTGCTTTCTTTTGACTTCCATTCGCCTGGATGATTATTTTCCATCCCTTGATCTTTAGTCTGAAGGCATCTTTGTGGGTTAGATGTATTTCCTGTAGGCAGCAGACACTAGGCTTATAGATTTTTTATCCACTCTGGCAGCCTGTATTTTTTCACAGGACAGTTCAAGCCATTCACATTTATTGAGAGGATTGAGATTTGTGGTAGATTTCCATTCATGTTGTTGGGTGAAATCCTGTTGTTTTGTTTTGCTCCTTGAGCCATTCTGAAGTCCACATTCTAGGCTTTAACTCTTGAATGAGTTTACTTTGAACAATGTCTATTATGCTGTTCAGTGTATAATGCAGGACTGAGTACTTCCTGTAGTGCTGGTCTGGTCTTTGCAAAATCTATCAGTGATTGCTTGTCTGGGAAGGATTTTTTTGCTCCTTCGCAGATGAAGCTTAAATTTGCTGGATAAAGAATTCTGGTTTGGGCATTATTCTGTTTTAGAAGATTAAGGATAGGGACCCAGTCCCTTCTGGCTTGTAGGGTTTCAGATGAGAAATCAGAAGTTAGCCTGATCGGCCTTCCTTTATAGGTTATCTGCTGCTTTTGTCTTGCTGCTTGAAGAATTGCTTCTTTCGTATTTACTTTGATCAGTCTAATAACTACGTGACGTGGTGATTGCCTTTTCACATTGAATCTCCCAGGAGTTACGTGTGCTTCTTGTAGCTGGATGCCCAGATTTCTGGCCAGGCCTGGCATATTTTCCTCCAGTATTACATGAAATAAGTTTTCCAGCCCTTGAGTATCTTCTTCTTCTCTCTCTGGAAGACCGATGATCCTAAGGTTATGTTTCTTTATATAATCCCACATTTCTTGAAAATTTTGGTTTTGTCACTTGCTTCTGAGTTCTTTTTTCTTCACCTGATTGTTCAGCATGTAGACATTATCTTCAAGCTCTGAGATTCT
>CAUYSK010027753.1:0-12160 GCA_963575035.1 Avahi laniger
GAGCATGTGTTCCCCATGCGGTCTTTGCCCTCTGCCACATTGATCTGCAGTGTCAGGTGGGGACCGAGAGTAAAGGAGACATGGGGCAGAGCCACAGCCAACCTGGGACGGTCATGTGGTGAGAAGGGGAAATAAGCTTTGCCTGTTGTGAGCCACTGACATTTTACAGTTGTTTGTTGCCGCAGCATAAACTAACGTAAGCCCTAGGGTCATTTTAAGGCCACATCTCTTTTAGTCCAGTGGCTTCTTTGGCAATATAACTGTTTCAAAAATGTAATAGAGCTTCTTAAATAGTCCATGCCAGTTAGCTTGGTGTGCCAGTAAATGCATCTAACATTCTCTTTGAGACCTGGTTCTAGTATAAGAAATGTCTCTTTGGGTAGATGCCCAGTAACGGGATTGCTGGGTCAAATGATAATTCTACTTGTATCTCATTGAGGTATCGCAATTCACAATTGCAAAGATGTGGAAACAGCCCAAGTGTCCATCAATATATGAGTGGATTAATAAACTGTGGTATATATATACCATGGAGTCCTAAAAGCATACCTTTTTGATAATGACTAAGGACTGGAGGAAATCCATGGGAGTGAGATTTGGTTGTGAAGGTATTTTATAGTAAAACCCAGAAAGGCTTTCTTGGTCAAAGCATTTTTAAAAGTACTTACTGAATAGTTCTTCTGGGCAAGTCATTTATCATATAATTGAAGAATCTTTTAAATAATATTAAAATGTTCTATGATTTAAAATGAATTTTCAAGAAATCTGTCTTATGGAATGTAATAGTCATAGTGACTGGTACTTCTTGTATATTTACTACACATTTACAGTCAAAGTCAGGAATTGCGCTAAAGGAAGAAACACTTAAACAAATAGATTGTTAGATTTTTTTTTTCTTTAGGATGATATAAGTTCCTTATTATCAGTCAGCCAGCAGGATCTCATGTAAATATTTGAGGCAAAACTACATCATAAATTATTTTTCTATTTCTCACCTTAAGGTATTCTTTGAGTGTGTTTGTGTGTGTGTGTGTATATGTGTGTGTGTATATATATATATATATATAGAGAGAGAGAGAGAGAGAGAGAGAAAGAGAGAGAGAGAGAAAGTACAACCAAATATGAAAGGGATAGATGGAATATATACATTTCAAGATTTCTTTAAATCCAGATTTTATATTTAAGTGATCCTTCTACATGTGAATATTTTTAGATATCATCATTTAAAAATTCAACACAGAGAATTCAGTATTCATTCATTTTGCTTTTATTAAGAATCTACCATGTGCTAGGCACCATTCCAGACAATGACAATAATACAGACAACATGTAATTGTATCCATTAACGCCAAAAGATAAGGATTCTTTTTAAGGCTCAAATAAATACCATTGTTACATCTAACATAATTTCTTAATATTATCAAAAATTCAGTCAAGGTTCATATGTATTTAATTTTGTCATTTTAAAAAATAACTTGGTTGTTCAAATTAAATCCAAATGAAGTCTATACAATTGTAATTGCCTCTTAACTGACTTTTAATGTATGACTTCTTGCCTTCTTCTCTCTCTTTCTTTATATAGTTTTTATTGTTGAAAAAAATTGAGTCATATTTTTCTTTAGAGTTTTCCACAGTCTGAAAGAATTCTGATTGCATTTTCGTGGTGTAGTATCTTTTAACATGTTATCTCATCTTTTTTTTTTCGGTTTCCCAGAATGTTTTGTTTTTCTGGTTTGTTTTGGGTCAAAAAGCTTAATTAAATTCAGATTCTTGTATTTTTTGGCAAAAATACTTTATAGTGAGAATTGTCTTTGCACCAGAAAATATATAAAATTTGATTGCCTCTCTTTTTATAGTGTTAACGTCCTAAACTTATTTCTTCATTACAGCTTGCCGATTGGTCATATTTTTATTCTATTGTTCTTTCTTAATTTATTAGCTGGAAATATTTCTATAGAAAAACAATGACCCTCATATCAACCATTTTATTACCCCGAAAATAGATAAGGCTTAATTCTTTCTCTTTATTTATCAGTTTTCAGTATAATGAATTGGTTCTTTATTATTCTCCAGTGTAAACCACCGAAGGGTGTGTGTGTGTGTGTGTGTGTGTGTGTGTGTGTGTGTGAACAACTGGAGGATTTAAACATATTAGAAGTATTTCAGTTCATTAGAGATACCATTTTTTATTGATGTCCAAATTACCCCCTTCTTTTTTCTAGTGGGAATCTCTTTACATTAACACCTGAGCCTTTTAGATACAACACTAGTATTTGTGGGTTTCTTTTTTGCCTTCTAATATGATGAGATATTCTAGGCTCATTGTATACTTTTCCTGCCCAAGAGTGGGATTCAGCCATTCTTTTCTAGGCAGCTGTGGTTGCTTTCGGTGGGGAACAATAGTCACAGATCACAATCTAGGCAACAGGGGTGTCCATTGCTGCAAGCTTGACCATTTCTGGGGCTTTGCTGAGGCCTAACTACTCCATGAAATATATAATCTCTTTTTTATTTTTTAAAGGTAAAGTATAGCATAAGTTCTTACATACTTCATTGATCTTTCATCTGTAGCTCTTTTCTTATATAATAAAAATCCCAATTATCAAATAATCCCAGTTATTTCTGACAGTTTATAAATCAAGATGGGGATAAAAATAACTCATTTGTAGTGTCCTTGTATTAAGAGATAATTTAAAGCATTTCGTAGTATTTGGCATATGGTAAAATTTCAAAAATAGACTTCTTGTTATCATTTATCATCAACATCAATATTATAATAAAAACATACCTACCCTCTTTGCATCTTTATATCCTGAGGAGGGGAAAAATCATATGTCTTCAGAAACTGTGTGAGTGTGAGTGTATGTGTGTGTGTGCGCGTGCGTGCATGTGTATAGGATGCAACCTTGTGCTCTTGAAGGACATTTCATTTCAAACTGAGCTACAAATGCTATTTAAAATGATGTAACAAATCTGAGGTTTATAGATGTTTATCAGTGTTTCGTAGAAGTCCTAAAACTAAATATTCTCAACTCTGCATAATAGTGAGCAACGAAAAAATGACATAGGCGAGACAAAAAAGCATATACTTTGAAAATCATCTTTTTGAGTTTTGAATACCTATTTTTTTCTAGTACATCTTATCCATGAATCCTTAAAAGTTTGGACTAAGTGTTCTTAGATGTGCTTGGATGTGCTAAAATGAGTTAGGGTTTTTCCCCCTCTCAATGCAAAAAAATAAAATAAAAAAGACAGTCACACATAGTGTGGTGCCCCAGATTTTCAAAACTCAAAAATCAAAATAAAAAGTTACCACCCACACTTTTCCCAGGAGGCAAAGCTGTTTTCTGGTCAAGGCTTTTTGGATGTAAGAAAAAGTCCACCTAAACTAGCTCAAGTAAAGGACAGTTATTGGTCTTACTTTAAATTCATGACCACAGACTTCAACTAAGCCTTTAATGCTGCTGGAAAATAATATCATACCTGCCTGGCCCATTCAGTCTCCCTCTCTCCTAAACAACTATTTCAGACTTCCTTTCCTCTCTCCTTACTTTCTCAACACCTCCTCTCCCATTCTCACTCTCAGCTAATGGCCTTGCCTCCTACCTCACTAAGAAAACTGAATCATCATGACAGAACTTAGAATGCTCCCACCCTGCATCTGCCCACCTACCAGCATCCACACCCACACACTGTGCCTTGTCCCTGCTGTTTCATGCTTCCCCCTAAATATAATTCCTCTATCTTGCTCACTCAAGGGGATGGCACACTTCCTTCTACCAAGCCTGCTAGCTACCATGCCACTTCTTTGTTCCTTTTTATAGCAAAATCACTTTAGTCATCTAGTCTCCATTTTATTACAAAACTATTCCAGCATGCCTTTTCCTTCCACCATGAGACCAAAAAACTGTGCTTTTCATGGTTGCCAATGACCTCTGCGTTGCCAAGGCAAGTGAAAACTCCAGGTCCCATCTCGCATGACCTGTTTTAGCAGGAGCATTTGATACTGTTCACGACTCACTTCTTAATGCATTTTCCTCCTCTAATTTAACTTCTTTCTAGGTTTTCTGCTTACATTACTTATAATTTTTTATCAATTTTCTTTTTGGGCTCCTTCTCTTTCAAACTGAATTCTTAATATGAGTACACCGGGACTTAGTTTTCCGTCTTCTTCCGTAATTGTCATTCACTTTTTTGTACTATCTCATAAACTTGCATGGCTTTACATATCATCAATATGCTTGTTGCACTCAAATATTAATCTACAATCCAGATTTCTCTCCCAAATACCAGACAGTGTATATTCAACTTTGCATGTCCAAAATGGAACTCGTTATCTTTTCTCCAAAACCTGTAATGCATGCAGCCTTTCCTGTCTCACTTGATGCCAACTGTGTCCTTCCATTTGCTTAGGATAGGAACCTTAGGGTTATAATTGTCTACTTTCTTTCTTTTGCATCCTACTTGCAATCCTATTTTCTGGAACTTCAGAATATTTCTAAAATTCTAACACTTCTCACCATTTCTTTTGCTTCCACCCTGCTCTAAGGCACCATTATCTCTTATTTGGATTAATCCAAGAGTCTTCTTACTGGTTTCTTTTCTTCAACCTTTACCAACCCCCATGTAGAACATGCTCAAATTAAAAGCTTAGAATAATCTTCTTAACATACTTGCCAGATCATGTCATTTCTTTGCTCAAAGTCTCCACTCAGATTAGAAGCCAAATTTAAACAATAGCCTACAAGATTCAGTATGATGTGACCCCTCCCCCAGAACCCATCTAACCTCATCTCCCACTCCTTCTCCCTCTGCCTTCTGTTCTAGATGTCTCGTTGTCACTGCAGTATACCACGCGTGATCCTGGCTTTGGTCCTTTGCACCAGCTGTTCTCGCTACCTGGAATGCTCTTTCACAGATAGGCTCGTGACTAAGTCCTTCATCAGTTTTAAGATTTTGTTCATATGTCAGCTTTCCAGTGATGCCTGCATCCTGTTTAAAATTACAACCTCTGTGTCCCCACCAAGACTCCAAATGCTTCTTACCTTGCTTTACCTTTTCATTGCTCAAAGCACGTATAACTCATATTACTTTCCAACATAGTATATAATATATCTGTTTGTTATGACTTTTATCTCTTGTCTGTCTCCCCCTGCTAAAATGTATTCTCAATGAGGGCAAATGTTTTTCATCTGTCTGGGTATTTTTTGTTGTTGTTGTTGTTTTGTTTGTTTTTTAACCAAAATGCCATGAGTGCTAAGAACAGTGCCTAGCACTTAGTAGGCACTCAGTAAATATTTATTGAATAAGAACACAGCAAGCAATATCAGAGACATCCCAGGAAAAGATGTCCAAGTTTCTATGGGAAAATCCAGGATTATAAGGATATCCAGGATTCTTTGGGAACTGGGGCCTAACCCAGGCTTTGAGAGCCAGAGTACTGGTTCTGTGTGTTTCCCTCTGCTTTTCTGACTTTCTCAGGTATCCAAACCACATTTTTCCATGGCATCCGTACTTCATTTTTTTGTCTGTATGTATTGACTTCCTTCTCTATAGCCTGTCCTGGTATCTCTGTCCCTATTCTCTCCTCTCCTTCTGAACTATGACCTTGTCATATTCCATTGATAAATGAACTGACTCTTAATATTTTAAGTCCAGATTCTTAGCAAAAGAATATGATCAATAGAACCTAAAGCAGGTATCCACACAGGTGTAATCAGCCATGGTGGGGATGAGGGAATAGTCCAGGACTTCAGCAGGGAGCGTAGAGAGAAACAGTGCCAATGAGGTTGGCCCTGGATGGACAGGGAAATCTAAATTTATCCACTGTAGTCATCCTCTTTCATACACCGTATCTCTAGCATAAATTGCCAAAACAGATAGAAGCCAGATTCAGATCATATAGGACCTTGTAATCATCATGTTGTTACTTAAAAAAAGACATTAAAATATTCTGGTGATTCCTTATTACAATAAATTGTAAAATGTGGTGTCCAGTTAGCCTATTTAAGCAGCTATTTGCTTAAATTTGGATAAATTTGCAAATCTGAAAAACCATAACAAAACATCAGTCTACCTTTGTCTTACCTGATTCTGTTTGTGGGTATGTTCTTGACTCTAAACTATGGTTTCAAATTTAATTTATCTCATCTTCGCTCCTTTTATTTGTTAAAATTACATGTTTACCACTGTGTCTTGCAATGTTGGGGAGACTTGAGGTTGACCACAGAATAAGGAATGGTAACTAGAGCTGGTATGTTAGCATATTAGAAACAAATTCGTTTTATGATTAAGATATTTTTGTGATATAAATACAACACTTTATCAAAGTACCATCACCCTTGTCAGATAGAGGATAAACTGAGAGGACCTATTCTTTTGTAGGATGAATACTAAGTAAGCCTTCAAACACTATTGTATATTATAAAATGACAAACCTCCCATCTAAATGAAGAACCATCAGGATATCTTCCTATCTGTATATTTATATATGTTTGATATAGTTTGAGTCCAATACTTTTTTAAAAATCTATTATTCTCATAGATTTTAAACTACATACCTACTCAAGATGTTTTTGATTTATTTTGAACATACAGCAGATGATGAGACTAATCGTATCTATGGCATAAATATTAATCAACAAGGTTTACTTATTCAAAAACACTTATGGTGCACCTACTATGTACCAAGCGGTGTCATAGATGCTATATATGCCACAGTGAACAAAATAGACACATTTATGCCCTGTGGGAACTTATATTTAGTTCAGGGGACAAATAATGGAATAAACAAGTAGAAAATATTATTCCTGAATGATCAATTATAAAGAAAATAAAACAAGGTAATATTACATAAATCAATTATCATGGGGGACCTGGGTGACAGCTCAACATAAGATAAGCTTCATGAGGAGGTCATTGAAGCTGAAACCTAAATGAGGATTACGAGACATCCCTGTAGAGATCTTCATGAAGGGACTACAAGGCAAGTGCTAAGGCCTAGAGATAGGAATGAACTCTTTATGTTTAAAGAGAAAAGAGAATGTCAGTATAATTTGGCGAAAGAACAAGGGAAAGTAGTAGGAGATGACTTCAAAGAGGAAGGCAGGACCAAAGTCAGATCATGTAAGGAGATTTGTTTGTTTTATTTATATAGTATAATGGGAAGCCATCGGAAGGCTTTGAGCAGGATAACGTGGTTAGAGTTATTCTTTTAAAGCTCACAGCCTACTATAAATGGTAGGGAAATGAAGGTGGAAGCAAGGAAACCACTTAGGGAGCTATGACAGATTTTCAGGCATGAGACGCTATAGCCATGGTCTCTAATATTCGCAGTGGGAGATGGAGAGAATTAGGTGGATTCATTTTGAAAACAGAGCTCACAGAAGTTGCTAGAGTTGTCTTATGGACATGTGGAAGTGTCACATCTGCAGAGAGATAGAGAGATAGATAGATTCCAAGATTATACAGTCCCAGAGTCCCAGGATACCCCATGTCTCAGTAAATATAAATATATGTATAAATATATATACATACTAGAACATTCTTAAAATTTTTAAGGAATTTTTCAAACTCTAGAGCAGATTTTCTCTGTATGCATGGAAATGTGATCCATGTATCAGAATAAGCTGGTACATGTATTAAATATGAAGCCACCTAAGTCCAACCTCAGGACTACATAGTTAGACTCTCCTAGGGTAGGGCCCAGGAATAGGCATATTTTACAGGTCTTGGAGGTGATTTGTTGGCTCAATAAAATTTGAGGACACTGCAGAGGTGAATCATTCTTTAAATCCTAGAGCTACTGTGTTAAATACCAATTTGCTGTGTCGGTAATATTAGTCCTTTAATTGTCCCTCTCATCATAGAAATCATTTAAATGTAAAACCATAGTTCTATAAAAATAATGTGGTTTGAAGAAAACTGCTTCTTGAATTTGAAAATCAATTGAGTTTTGCTCCATTTGAAAATTGCACTATTCTCTGCAATTGCACAATCCTTAGGGACTAAAGAAAGAAGTCTTAGTACTTTGGGTTTTGTATTTTGCTTTATTAAATTGCTATGGCTAGTTTGCTTTAATGTTTAATACTGAAGAATATCCAAGGGGTTTTTTGTTTTTTTGTTTTGTTTTGTTTTGAGACTGGCTTTTGCTCTTTCTCTTGAGCTAGAGTACAATGGTGTCACCACAGCTCACTGTAACCTCAAATTCGTAGGCTCCAGTGATCCTCCTGCCTCAGCCCCTGGAGTAGCTTGGACCACAGGTGTGCACTACTGCATCTGACTAATCTTTTAATTTTTTAGTAGAGGTGGCATCTTGCAATGTTGATCAGGCCGGTCTCAAACTCCTGGCTTGAAGCAATCATGCTGCCTCCACCTCCCAAAGTGCTAGGATTACAGACAGGAGCCATCGAGTCTGTCCCCCAAAATATCCAAATTTTATATAGAAAAACTACTAATAAAAACATTGATTTAGATTGGTAGGACTAGCACAAAGGCATTATGTACATTGGACTTACCTGCTGCCAAATCAAAGATACTGCCTTAATTATGTTTAGACATTTAAGCAACTTGTCTTAGACAAGCTGGGTCGCAAATATTCAAAATGCAGATACTAAAGCTGCAGTTCATGAGGCAAGAAACAGCTTGCACATCTCACCTAACCATCTCACCATCTTGAAAACTATGAGCTTGCTTTTGGTGTTTGTTGTTTTGAAATTACTGACCTTAATTACCTTTAAGTTAGGGTAAGTGCTAAGCTCTTGTGTCTGTCAATAATCAATGGTGGAAGGAGGGGGATTCCAAATTTCCAACTGATTGATTTCACCAAATTTGGAAATGTAATCATAGAGGTGACTATCAGGCATTAATATTTCTGTAAGGAAATGTGCTTTGGTGCTTCTTGTAATATAAACTCATGGGTTCAAGTGACACATTTATCTAGAATATACATTTTTTGACCAAAATAAAATGATTATTTCTGGAGTTAATATTTGAATTTCAACTATTTCAAATAGGGGGGTGCAGTCTCCAGTCTACCACTGTCCTCAGGACTTCTTATTGCCTTATATATTACCTAATTTATTTGGCTTTTTTGAATTATTTGAGAATCTCAGCCCTGGTTCGACTACCAAAGGATTTAACCTAGGTGCTGATTTTGTGAGGCAAATATCCATTAAATCAATTTTCCTTTCTTTGCTAATCTGTCCAGACCCTTCAAGAAGAAGGAGAATCTATCAGGTATTAAAGAATGTGCTTAGTATTTATTGATGATGGAGATTAAGTTATTTACCCAATTCTGAATCCCCAAGTGAACACTTAGTAGCTTATGAATGGTAAATGAATAACTGTTTTCTAATTTGAACTGAAACTAAAAATTGCATTAGAAGCTTGTCAAACTATGTAAAATTAAAATCAGAAACTTGGCCTGAGCTATAAATATAAGTAATCAGAATAATAATAGCCAATAATCATTAAGACAGTGTGCTAATTGCTTTGCAAGCATTTTCTCTAGTTCTTTAAACAACATGTAAATATAGGTGGCATTATTGGCTTTTTGGGGGCATTGGACTTTGGTGACATAGTAGAAAGCAGGCAGAATTTGAATGAAAATCCATCTGACTCTCAAAACAGTGTTTTTTCTACTAGATCAAGTGGCTATTTCCAAGATAGCAGGTTTATTCATTTTTTATTAATTAACATTTTAATTGACAAATAAAAATTGTATAGATTTGTCATGTACAACATAATGTTTTGAAATATGTACACATTTTGAGATGACTCAGTACAGCTAATTAACATATGCATTTTCCCAAATACTTATTTTTTGTGATGAGAACACTTAAAATCTACTCTTAGCAATTTTCAAGCATATAATACATTGTTATTAACTATAGTCACAATGTCGTACAATAGATTTCTTCAACTTATTCCTCCTATCTAACTGAAACTTTTTATCTTTTGACTACAGTCTCCCGAGTCCTACCCCTGTGAACCTATCCACTTCTACGAGTTCAACTTTTTTAGATTTCATATATAAGTGAAATTATGCAGTATTTATTTTCTGTTCCTGACTTATTTTACTTAACATTATGTCCTCCAGGTTCATGCATGTTGTCACAAATGACAGGACTTCATTATTTTTTATGGCTGTACACTATTTCATTGTATATATATAATACATTTTATGCATTTATCCACCAATGGACACTTAAATTGGTACCATATCTTGGCTACTATGAGTAGTGCTTCAGTGAACATGGGAGTACAGATATCTCTTTGACATACTGATTTCATTTCTTTCAGATATATACCCAATAGTGGCATTGCTGGATCATATATATGGTAGTTTTATTTTTATTTATTTTTATTTTTTTTTATTTTTACTTTATTTATTTATTTATTCATTTTTTTTTTTTGAGACAGAGTCTCACTGTGTTGCCCGGGCTAGAGTGCTGTGGCATCCTCCTAGCTCACAGCAACCTCAAACTCCTGGGCTCAAGCAATCCTTCTGCCTCAGCCTCCCAAGTAGCTGGGACTACAGGCATGCGCCACCATGCCCGGCTAATTTTTTCTATATATATTTAGTTGTCCGATTAATTTTTTTCTATTTTTAGTAGAGATGGGGTCTCACTCTTGCTCAGGCTGGTTTCAAACTCCTGAGCTCAAACAATCCACCTGCCTCAGCCTCCCAGAGTGCTAGGATTACAGGTGTGAGCCACCGTGCCTGGCCTTATTTTTAATATTTTTAGAAACTTCCTTAGTCTTTTCCATAATGGCTGTACTAATTTGCATTCCCACCACAGTATACAAGGGTTCCCTTTTCTCCACATCCTTGCCAACACTTGTTATCTTTTGTCCTTTTGATAGTAGCCCTTCTAATAGGTACAAAGTGATACCTCATTTGGCTTTAGTTTGCATTTCCCTGATGATTAATGATTTTGAATATGTATATTCTAATATATTTGTTGGTCGTTTGTATGTCTTCTTTTGAGAAATGTCTATTCAGGTCCTTTGCCCATTTTTTAATTGGGTTATTTTCTTGCTACTGAGTTGAGTTCTTTATATTTTTTGGATATTAACCCTTTATCAAATGTATTGCTTGCAAATATATTCTCCCATTTTGTAGGTTTTCTCTTCAGCCTGTTGATTATCTCCTTTTCTGTTATTTTTTTTAATTTTTTAATTTTTTTTTTTTTTTTGAGACAGAGTCTTGCTCTGTCGCAAGGGGTAGAGTGTCATGGTATCAGCCTAGGTCACAGCAACCTCAGACTCCCAGGCTCAAGCAATCCTCCTGCTTCTGCCTCTCAAGTATCTGGGACTTTAGGTGTGCACCACCATGTCCAGCTAATTTTTTCTATTTTTAGTAAAGATGGGGTTGCACTCTTGCTTAGGCTGGTCTCCAACTCCTGATCTCAAGCGATCTTCCTTGACCTCCCAGAGTGCTAGGATTACAGGTATGAGACACCACGCCCAGCCAGCAGAAGCTTTTTATTTAGATATGATCCTATTTGTCTATTTTCTCTTTTGTTGCCCATGCTTTTTTGGAACATTTCAAACAAAAAGTATTGGTCAGACCAATGTCATGGAGCATTTTCCCTGTGTTTTCTTCCAGTAGTTTTACAGTTTTAGGTCTTACATTTAAGTCTTTAATCCATTTTGAACTTATTTTTGTGTATAGTGTGAGTAAGGATCAAATTTCATTTTTTTGTATATGTATATCCAGTTGTTCCAACACTATTTATTGAAGATATTGCCCTTTCCTCATCGTATCTTCTTGACATCTTTGTTAAAAATCAATTGACTATAAATGCGTGGATTTCCTTGTGAGATGTTTATTAGGTTTTATGGGTCTATGTGTCTTTTCTTATGCCAGAACCATGCTGTTTTGCTGTTTTGCTTACTATATCTTTGTAGCATATTTTGAGGTCAGATAGTGTGATGCTTCCAGCTTTGTTATTTTTTCCTAAAAATTGCTTTGGCTATTTAGGGCTTTTTGTGGTTCCATACAAACTTTAGGATTATTATTTCATGCAAACTTTGGGATTGTTATTTTTATTTCTGTAAAGAATGTCATTGAAATTTTGATACGAAATGTGTTGAATATGTAAATCACTTTGGGTACTAGGGACATTTTAACAATTTTAATACTTTCAATGCATGA
>CAUYSK010027754.1:0-42286 GCA_963575035.1 Avahi laniger
ACCACTTCTTGCAAGGAAAAATATTCAATTCTCAACAAGCTGTGGAAAACACCTTTCGAGATTTCATCACCACTTGCTCTCCAGGCTTCTTCGCTGCTGGCATAAATGAGCTACCATTAAGATGGCAAAATTGTGTGAATAGTTTAGGCTTATACTTTGATGAATTGTACTGCTTCTTGAGATATATAATAAACTTTTGGTTTCAAATTAGATATTTCATATCTAATAACCTAATACTTTAATGAGGCCGCTAGAAACTTTGAAATGACATTATATTGCCCGCATTCTATCGCTACAGGACAATGTTGCTAGTTAAGACTAACCTGGGAAGACTATCCGGTACTAAAGAGAGGGTTGGGGTAGTCACAGCCTAAGACAGAGGAAAGTAATAGGCTTTGTTTTAACAAGCCATTTTAAAGTAATCCTTCCATAAGATAGCCACTGTGAGAGATCTCCTGAACCATACTGCAGGCAGAGCTTTCAGAAAGTAGGAAACAAGCAATTAATTTCCTTTAAAAGCTTCAAAGAGCTGAAGTTCAGCACCTCAAAACTCCTGCTGTGACCAACCCGCCCGCGGAAAGCCCGGCCAGCTCAGCAAGGGAGGGCCCGGGCCCCGAGGGAGGAGCATCCCCGGGTCTAGCAGGGAAGGCCCAGCGGCCACGTGGCTCAGGAAACCACCCGGCGAGAGGACAGGAGGACACTTCCCTGGCCCCTCCTTTGTGATCGTGGTATCTCCCCTGCCAGGTAAGCATGGCCCCTCCTTTGATGACTGTTCTTAGGCCCTAATCCAGAAAGGCGCAAGCTCTTCCTCAACCTGAGCAAACAACGCCCTTGGGCCCACGCCTGCAGCTCCCTTCCAAGGCCGCTCACACTTTGCCTTCCCTAAAAGAACACACCCAGGTGGGCTACAGGGTGGGGAAGGATGGGGGAGGGAACCCAGGTGCGCGCGAAAAGTGCACGCGCCTGTGCCAAAGTCCCGCTGGGCCCCGGGCTTCAGCCTCCGCGACAGCGCTTCGTCCGGCTCCTTTTCCCCGCCCCCACTGCTGTACGTCACAAAGAGTGACGTGAAAGCGAACAATCACAGTCCCGCTCCTCGAGAGCCAGTAGGGAAAGGGGAGAGAGGGTGGGAGAAGGGGAGAGGACGGAAGGAATAGGTTTTGGGGGCTGGCTCGTCCCAGTCACCCAATCAGAGAGCTCTGGGGTGGGGCAGGGCGGGGCCCGAGACGGGGGCGGGGGGTGGGGCTAGGGAAAGGAGTTGGAAGGCTCCGGGAGGAGAGGGCGGGCTCCCCGGGATTAAAAGCAGCCAATCAGAGCGCGCCGGCTTGATTCGGTGAGCGGCGTGGGGCGTCGCCGCCGCCGCCGCGCGCGCCGGGGGCTGGTTAAGGCCATGAAACAAAAGAAACCCTGAGAGGGGAGCCGCTGCCACCTCCACCAGCCCGCCCCGCTGCCGTCCCCACCCACCCACCCACCTAGTTACCTACCTCTGCCTCCTTCCCCTGCCCCTCCACCCCGCCCTCTCTGGTCTCCGGGCGGCCCTGGCGCTCCTGAGCTCGGGTCGCCAGCCCCGCCGCCTCCCCAGAGGAAAGGTGTTTGCGCGCTGAGCAGGGCCCGGGCCCTGTCCGCCATGGGGCTCGCCGCCCGCCGCGCCTGACCCGGCCGCTGCCGCCGCCGCCATTGACAGCGCGCCGCTGCGATGCCGAGCGGCAGCTCCGCGGCCCTGGCCCTGGCGGCGGCCCCGGCCCCCCTGCCGCAGCCGCCCCCGCCACCGCCGCCGCCGCCGCTGCCGCCGCCCGCGGGCGGCCCGGAGCTCGATGGGGACGGGCTCCTGCTGAGGGAGCGCCTGGCCGCGCTAGGCCTCGACGACCCCAGCCCGGCGGAGTCCGGAGCCCCAGCGCTTCGGGCCGCGGCAGCGGCGCAGGGCCAGGCCCGGCGGGCGGCGGGGCTGTCTCCAGAAGAGCGGGCTCCGCCCGGCCGGCCCGGGGCCCCGGAGGCGGCCGAGCTGGAGCTGGAGGAGGACGAGGAGGAGGGGGAGGAAGCGGAGCTGGACGGAGAACTGCTAGAGGAGGAGGAGCTGGAGGAAGCAGAGGAGGAGGAGGACCGGCCGTCGCTGCTGCTGCTGTCGCCACCCGCGGTCACCGCCTCCCAGACCCAGCCGATCCCGGGCGGGTCCCTGGGGTCGGTGCTGCTGCCCGCCGCCGGCTTCGATGCTCGGGAGGCGGCGGCTGCGGCCGCGGCGGCGGGGGTGCTCTACGGAGGGGACGATGCCCAGGGCATGATGGCGGCGATGCTGTCCCACGCCTACGGCCCCGGCGGCTGCGGGGCGGCGGCGGCCGCCCTAAACGGGGAGCAGGCGGCCCTGCTCCGGAGGAAGAGCGTCAACACCACCGAATGCGTCCCGGTGCCCAGCTCCGAGCATGTCGCCGAGATTGTCGGCCGCCAGGGTGAGTGTGGGGAGTGGGGAGGTCCAGCTGGGCATGGCCCTGGGCGTGGGTGGGGAGCCGAAAGATAACGAGCTTGGGGCCGAGAAAGCAAACCCGTCGAGTCCCCCATGTCCACCGCGAAGGGGTCTAGGAGGAGCCGAGGGTCGACGAGTTGAGAAGATGGGTCACCTTGCGCAAACCCACGCTATTCCGCTCGCTTTGCTTGTTTAAAAGTGTGAAGTTTCTCGGGCCACACAATCCGGTGGAGTTCACTTT
Source organism: Avahi laniger (assembly GCA_963575035.1). Lineage (NCBI taxonomy): Eukaryota > Metazoa > Chordata > Mammalia > Primates > Indriidae > Avahi > Avahi laniger. The sequence goes on from CAUYSK010027754.1 coordinate 2,697, forward strand.
ACTTGGGCTGTATTCGTGGAACACCGGGTTGGCGTGTTACCAGAAACCTCAGAGAGGTGGTAGAAGGTCGGGTCAGAGGAGTTGTGGATTCGGTGTTGTGTACGGAAAGCTTCGAGATTGCAAGTTTGCACAACCGAGTGTCTTATAAAAGCGCTCAGCTTTCTTTACAACGGCTTATTCAGATGGGGAAATGGACAGAAATGGAGGCTTGTAGACAGAGCTTATTCGAGAGGAGAGGGGTGCGCAAATGGTCGGCATCACCACCATCCCCCAGCCCCTCAGCTATTCAGAAACTTAGCTTTTGAAGAGCAGCCTAACTCTGTTGATCTTATTGTATTCCTCTCGTTACATTTTAACTCTCGAAAAGGCACCATTGGCTATCTTTTCCAACATTCAGTGTGCACGACGAAGAAAAATTGGACAGCAAGGTAATTAAGGAACTTTATGCGTTTATACAGTTTTCAGTAATTTTCTCTTCTTGCCAGCATACCAGTACTGCAGACAGACTCCTCCCACATTGTTCAGACAAAGGACCTATGTCTCAGATTCCAGGAGTAGATTTGCGAAGGTGGGGGAAGGGGATGCCCGGAGTACCTCTTTTTCCGACATTTTTGGGGAAGGTCCTAAGCTCTGTAATGTGGCTTTTCCCCCTTTATTAAAGGGGTACCTATTACCTGCTGCCACTTCATTACAATATGGTTTAGCCTGGTCGATGCATGCCTCTTTACTGTTAGGTTTAGAGCATTGTTGGGGTCAAATAAAGAGATGATGGCGCTGCTGCTTAAATGATCTCATCTTTCCAAGTGGTCTAAAGTACACATAAATAAGAGGTCTGTCGAAATTGTGGTTTCTCACATCAGAGTTGACTTATTTCTTACCTGTAGGTTTTTAATAAGAAAAACTTATCTGAAAATTGGATAGAAGCAAGAGCTTATTTCAGACTTCCTGATGACGGGCACTGTTCAAATCTGGAACCATTCGATTGAAAGGGAGTTTATTCTTGTAGTTCTTCTGGTAAATGAGTTTCAAATACCTTGTTTGTTTTTGACAATACTTAGGATAATAATCTCCAGAAGAAAAAACTATTTCACCTACACGGGATAAAATTAAGACATCTTAATTTATAGATCCAGAATGAGTTGGCCATTCCTATAAGAACGTTGAGGGATTGTTATGTATCAAGCTTGTATTTTGCCGGGTATTCAGTTTATGGTACTGACTTGAGAATGTGAAGTTGGTTCAAACTTTCTACCCTTAAGAAGCTAACAGTCTAATAAACAGTGGAATGGCACTAACTCTAGTGTGACAAACAAAAAGTAACACATGTATGAACATATATCCTAGAGGGCCTAGGAGAATGGGTAGGAGTTTTACAAATGGAGATTGGAGAAAGACCGAGTAACAACAGGAGGAATGGTGTGGACTAACCTAACCTCTAGGTGTAATTGGCAACTAGTGTTGAGTTTGGTGATATCCAGGGTCAGTAAAGAGTAGTGAAAGGCCGGGAATGCAGTTGTACAGGCCGGAATATGAAGAATCTTGAACGCTATGTGAGGATGCTACTTCCTTGGCACAAGTTGGTTCAGTGTGCTTATGCTGACAGTCCAGGGTAACAAAGAAAAAGAACATTTACATGCCAGTTTTCCAAAGAACCAGATAACATATTTTGTAGATTTAGTTTAATACAAACTTTTGTCCTTTACTGTATCATACCTGGTAAAACACTATAAAATGATCCTTAATTATATTAACTGTTATCTTTATACAAATCCATTATGTAAAAATAAATCAAATTAATTCCAAGTTTTTATTAATATTTTTGTACCATGTATTGCATGATAGTAAATGAGATAAAGTCTTTTTTTTTTTTTCAGGTTGTGCTTAAAAATGTAAATCTATTTATGTCTTAGGACATGGAGACAAATTGCTGACTATTCCTTTTGGCACTTAATATTTTCCCAGAGTTGACAGTATGTCATTATCCTCTCTCTTATCTGAAAAGCAGAAAGTCTTGCCCTTTTCCTATTTATTTTAAACCATTGAACTAGTGGATCATTGACCGCTTTGCCACCCCCATGCTCTAGCAGCATAGTAGTAAAACCTGTAAAGTATTTACTTCTATGGGGAACTTAGTGACTTCCGATGTTCACGTCCTTTTACAGAGTGATCATTTCCCCATGGGAGAGGACCTGTCCTAAGTGAGTAAAGCAGGATAAATCATTTCATTTTCTTGTTTGCTTTGAAGAAGCTAAGTTTTCATCCTTAAGAATTACCCATTTCTGTCATTTTATTCATTACCTGAAGTCATAATTTTCTGTGTGACATCTCTTAATTGGTTTTGGAAATAATTATATCACAGATGGAGACATTTGTGACTTCAGCTCTGAAGCAAAGAGCAGGACAAAAAGAATTCTGGATCAGACTAGCAACTCACGTAGATGGTCTCTGGTTTCAGTGTTTTTCAAAAAAACCAAACCACTGAATTTTCGTGTTTTGTACGACTCCTGTGCACACATGTACGTGTGATAAATTCGTTGTGCTTATTTAAAAAAAAAAAAAAAAACCTGCTTTTGATAGTAATGAAAGTAGGCTGAGTGTTTGACCTCTTATTTATACTCCCCAGTAGCATGTGGTCATTTGTAAATGCTACATTGGCCTTGTTTTTTTCAGCTTTGCACCTATTGTGAAACCAACAATATTGTAAAATAAAGCCAGGAACTAAGGAGGCTTATTGATGTAGTTAATCAAAGAAATTTTAGAATATGGACCTCAAAAATAAGGCTGGCAATAGACTTTTAACACCTAATTTTGTAAACTTGGCAACATCTCTTTAAGTGTAGTACCCGTAGGACACATTAACCGAGTTAACGGGTCTAATTTAAGTCAGTGGGTTGTGTTGCAATTTATACAGTCATTGATATCAATTTAGACTAAAAAGTGAATTAAAGCAGAATTCTGTATCCATTCTTAACTACGTTATAAATAAATATTAAATGTAACCCAAGGTTTTATATTAACTGTTTAAGATAAATGAGTATCTTACACTATTTTCATTAGGCTTCAGTTGACGGTGTATGTTTGTTCTCCAGCCTCATGGTCTAGAGTAGTGATCTCCAGCCGTTTTTGATTGTACACCCTGTCAATAAAATTTAAGCTTGTATTCCCAATATCTAGATATTTGTGTGTGCATATTTGTTCTAATGTACATTATAAAACATATGTAAAATTTTTAAAGAATGAGGTAAAAATGCAAACAGGAGTTCTAATTTTTTCTGCACTCCAGTGGATTTTCTTGTACTCTGACTATCGCTGAGCTAGACCAATTTGGAAATTTTCTTCTTCCTTATTGAGGTATTCTGTTTCCACTGACCCCCAGTGGCAGTGTATATTGTCACTTTTTTAACAACTAACACTTTACCTTGTTTCAAGTTGTCTTAAGTGCATCCTTGCAATAGTTTTTCCCAATTTCTTAGGGTGGAACCACCCTTCAAGCTCCAAAACAACTGAAATAAGGTGTATGTACATGTGACTATGAGAAAAAAAGCTTGGTTTTACTGAACATAAATTTCCTATTCAAGAAGAAATACACATTTCATGAGAATAAACAGTTTTTGGAATAATGCTAAAGCACAATGTCTTTTTCTTTTAAAGGGGAGGGGTGGCATTGTTGGCCTTCTCTTTGCCAAGTCCTGTGTTAGGTACTTTACCAGTGCCATGTAACCCTGCTAGGCAGTTATCACCATCTTACAGATGTAAAAACTGAAGTTCTGAACGATAACATGCTCAAATAACAGAACTTGGATGTAGACCAGTTTGTTTGACATGAAAAATAAAGTTCCACTTGACATTGCTGCTTCAGTATTGAGGCATTCTGCTCTGGAAGGTTAATAATACTTTGGATTAAGTTCTGCCCTAATCATCTGAGTTTTGGGATACTGTATTTCTAGTATACTTAATATCATCACTGTCATAATTAGTTTACTTAATGAAATCTTGGTGTCTTTTACTACCTAGAAGGCACAGTTATCATTACAGTGTAGTTCTAATGTGTCTAACTAAAAATTCACTGTCATTTATAGTCAGTAATTTGTATGTATACATACATACACACCAGCTTTAAAAATTATAACTTTTCTTCTAAGCTTTAAAATTTAAATTTAGTCGGTAATGGTTTGTATTAGCTCTGGGGCCCTTGGGAAAGGTTCAAATTACTATAATTGTTTTGAATATAGGCAGGAAATCTATTGCATTTTCTTCCTGCCTTATTCAGCTGATGAACTATTCTGATTCACTAGGGAGGAAATGGGAAATAAAGTGGCAACTCAAGGGTGTATTTTTGGTGAGTAGGGCAGGATCTCTCTCTACTGCAGTGGCATCCTAGCCCACAGCAACCTCAGACTCCTGGGTTCAAGGGATCCTCCTGCCTCCGCCTCCAGGAGGCGGGACTGCAGGTGCATACCACCATGCCTGGCTAATTTTTCTATTTTTTGTAAAGATAGGGTCTAGGTTGCCCAGACTGGTCTTGAACTCCTGGGCTTAAGTAATCCTCCTGCTTTGTCCTCTCAAAGTGCCAGGGTTACAGGCATGAGCCATCAGGCCCAGCCAAAGTTGTATTTTCTATACCCCAGACCCCTTACCAACAACCTAAAAATGATCTAGGGAGCCACATATTTGAGAACTGTTTCTCGTAGAGATTTCTACCTAGAAAATTTTTCGACAATGTTTATGGGTTGGAATTCTAGGTGATTCTTATCTACATCTTAAGTTTTCAAGGAAAGGTAGAATTTAGTTATGAGAGTGCTTAATATATTGCTGATTTTGTTTTGAATACTTACAGATTGTTAATGCTTTGCCTTCAATTCAATACAAAAATGTTTTATAATGTGTATTTTAATATAAAAATACATATAAACAACACCAAATTGCCTATTAACAGTCTCTGTTCAGTTGTGGTGTATTGGAAAGAGCCAGCAATCAGAAATTGATATTCCTGAAGGATGATTACTCTGTGCCACTGACTCACTTCATGATCTTAGAGAAGTCATTGAAACTCCCTAGGCTTCAGATTCCTCTTCTGCAGCTGGGCACAATCATATCTGCAATAACTCTAGAGTATCTGAATGATATACAAATAAATTGACATATGAAGCTGTAAATTATAGGTGCATATAACTTTTGTTAAGGTAAATCTGAAGTTAATTTAGAACCACTCCGTTTTAATCATGTTTACCTTTTTTCACACATTATATTCTTCTAATGTAATAGAACTAGAACTGATATCTGAACACCTGTTAGATACCTAGCACTTCTGTCAAGATAGGGTTAAATTATGCTGTGGTAACAAAGAACCTCAATATCTCAATGTTAAAACAACCAAGGTTTGTTTTTTGTTCACAGGGACTCTGCTCATTTTAGTCATTCAGAGACACAGGCCAGTGGAGTAGCCACCATCTCAAGTGTTACTGTTCTCTCCTATGCTAGAGGATGAAAGACTATGGCATAGCACACACTGGTCTTTGAATGTTAGACTTGGAAGTAATACTTACCACGTCTATTTATATTTCATTAATCAATGCTAGTTATCTGGCCACACCTAATTTCAAATGGGCAAGAAAGTACATTACAGCCATGTGCACAGAGCCATGATACTAGTGAGCAGCTGTGATGATTACCACAGTACTATTTTATAATTTATAGGATTGTAACAGAATTTTAGACAGAATAATTTCTGCCATATGGAACTTGTAATTTAAACTCAAAAAGAAAAAATAGATAATTTTTATGGGCTACTAAATGTTAGTATCTAAATAAGATACTAGATTTTAATTTTTTTTTTAATTGTAAACTTCTTTAGGAAGCTCCAAATAGATCATAAACAATTATTTTAAATCCCCATTGATACTCAGGTGATTCTTTAGTAATATGTTTTTTATTAAACCATCCTTAAGGCTTCCCAGATGGCTCAGATACCATAATTTGTATGTTTCCTTTTAAATTTTTTCCCATGGCTATCATTAGTTACTGTGTAAAGATTGGCAAAGATTAAATCTGATATCTAAGGCTTTAAAATAATTTTCTAATGTTAGGATTACCAAGTTCAGTTATACTAAATTGAATATATGTGTAGCCTAATCCTATTTGAGTAGTTCAAGTCTTCTGTGACTGATTTGGGGAATTTTAAGTTACACTGAGTAACTATCAGGATCTCTTTGATGCCAGTGTTTGGGATTTAAGGACAATTCAAGTTACATGGTTTGTTGCCTTTGTTGAGTAAGTAAGGAGTACAGTTTATTGCATGCAGGGAAGCCTGATTTGACCACAAGTAAAAACTACCATGGAATAATAAGAGTAGGCCTTAAAATAATAAAGAAAATTATTTAATGGAAACTGCAGACGTAGTTGAAGGTAAGCATGAAGAATTTGGTCTTGAACTTGATTGAAGGGAATGATTCCCAACAATTAGAAGATCTCCCCAAATAGTTACCAGTGTAAAATGCTTTTACATTTGGAGCTGACCTTTTTATTGTTCCCCTTTTCTGTGCCCCTCTTTTTTCCTCTTTGCCTTATCTTACGACTTTCCACAGGTACCAGGTAGTATACTGTAGGAAAGGACATCGAACTTGAAATTAGAAAACTTGAGTTTCACCACTTGTTGTCTGTGACCTTGGACAAATCATTTAACTTCTCTTAGCCTCAGTTTCCTCTCCTGGGAAAAAATCTGTTCCATCTACTTTTCCAGTTTGCTCCTTCTCCCCATTTGTTGTGAGGATCAAGTTTGAAGAGATACCATTAGTATAAATTCATGGTATAAATTTTTCCTAGGGTATACCTCTAACTAAATTATATTTTTTAAAGTTCATGATATATCTTAAAATTTATTTAAAATCAGAGCTTTGGAAATGTGTTTCCTGGCAAAGAAGAGCTAAGGTATTCTGGAAGAGAGTCATTTACAAATAAATCTGATTCCATTATATGCCACCTAAACTGAGATAATGCTAAGGTTTCTGTTAACATCCTCTAACGGGCATGAACATAATTTAAAGCTCCCAGTTAGGAAAATTGTTCTGCCTTTTATCTCTAATTTACACCTTCTTCTGGTTGTTTCAGCTTTACCGAAAGGCCAAATAAAAACCTTTTCATTAAATATTTTTTATCTTGTCTAAAATAAGTGAAAAAAGAGAAATTTTTAGATTTCGTTAAACCTCTACTTTTAAAAATATCATCTTGTACGTGCAGGGAATTCTCCAGTTAACAAAAGTCAAGTAGGAAAATAAGGCAGGTTGGGAGGGTGGTGATTTAGGAGTCACTAGTTTATAACTTTGGTTAATTCTAGGCTTTGGTTTTCTTAATGTATAAAATGAGATTGAACTAGGTGATCTGTCATAGCTCTTATATTCTGATTTTTGTCCAAAGAGAGTCCCTAAAATCATGCAAAAGTAAACCAGATTTCAAATTACCAGTTAGGTTGACTTCACATCTTTCCATTTTTGCAAAGTTCATAATATCTTAACATGTTTTTCACAATCTAAATATATTTTATCTTTTGAAGATAGATTCTTTATATGTTTTTAACTCCCTATAGAAAATCAGTTCATTTGTTTTAACATGTGTGTCAGGCACTGTGTAAAACTACATGTATCCTCTCATTTAATCCATTATTATTTCCACCAGACAGATAAAGAAACAGGTCTGTGGAGGTATAAGCAACTTACCCAAGGTCTCTAGCTAATAATAGATCAAGACTTCATCAGTTTTGTCTCAGTAAGAGGTAGAACAAGCAGACAAAAATCAGAAGGATTTAGTAGATTTGATCACCAACAATATAAGAAAAGAAAGTGACATGTATATCTGTGCATGAACATGGACTGGAACTAAATACTTTTGATGCTTGAGGTTAATACAAATCAATAAAAACAGAACTGAATCTTAGTCATCTTTGCATCCTTAATATCAGTTAAAGTACCTGAAACAAACTAGATATGTGGTGTTTATTTGATTGAACTGAATTGTTGCATTAGAAGCATGTCGTTTTATTATTTATCGTTCATTTTCTGTATTGCATTAATTTGGGGTTTTCTTCCCTCTTGCCTTTATTCCCAGCTTTTTATTTAAAAGAGCCAGTCAAGCTCAGGTTGTTTTGAGCTTTTGTTTGAAGGACAGTAGATGCTACTTGATTGAAGACCTTAAATGTTCATGTGTAAGCTCATAATAAACAAAAATAAAATAATGAAGCTGTTTGCAGTACTGTTGGTAGTAATCCTTGAAGTGAGACAGTTTTCCTAAGATAATTTGGAGAATTTTGACCTTAGAAGAGCTACAAGGGTGCTTGAACCCTGGAAATGAAAGCTAATATTTCTATATTATACATTTAGGGGAATACATTGCATTCTTAAACTATTACTTAAGATATTGAATTAAATTGTGTACTTAAGAAACACTTATTGGTACTTGGCTGATGTTTATCAGTCTTTAAAAATATTGTATTGAAATTGAGTTCTTGTCAAGTGAAAAATGCTCATTTTATGTAAAACCATTAAGTAATACTATCCCCCTCATCCATTCTAATATATTTTGAAACATGTAACATGTTATACTTTAGGAGAAAATACTATAGAATAGTGAAAGGAGTGTGGAATTAAGACAACTTGGAATTGAGATCTGACTTTATAGCTGGGAGATCTTGAACAATTCAATTAAGCTCTTTCCTGGCCTTCCTAAAGCACTCTTATGATGATTAAATGAGAATGTATCTGGGAAAGAGCTCAGAAAACTGAGGAGTGCTCTATAAATTTCTACTATTTCAAAGCTAAGTGCAGTCTCAGATATTAGCTGAGATTCCTTAGGAAATACTCATCTGGAAAAGGTGTGGGGAGTGGAAAATAGTTATTTTAAAAAAACATAAAAACTACCGTTTATTGAGTACAAAACTGAATAACAGACAATATAGTAAGCATTTTTAATACAGTATTTTGTTTAATCCTTGCAACAACTAAATGAGGGAAATATCTGTATTCATAGTCCCTTACACATGAAGGAGAGGTAAAGTTTAGTGACCTATTCAATTTCACAAAGCTGGTTAGTGATGGTATGTCCAAAGTTTCATGTTCCAACGGTTACTCCACCAGTCTTTCCTTGAGGAAAGAAGAACAGATATATACATGCAAAATATAATAGTATCTGATTGTCCCAAGTGCTTTTTTAGACTTTCAGGAAAGGAAGAGATGATTGTGCATTTCTTAGGAGAGGAGGGATTGATTAAAAAATATAAGCATTGGAAAAGACTTGGAGGTTCTGATTGATCAAAGGTCAAAACAAGTTCCCAGTCCTGTAGATGATCAGGTTTTTTTTTTCCCTTATATTGTTTCCTTTGAACTGGAAGGATTCATATATGATAGCTATAATAGTTATACCTATGTTTGTATTATTCTTGAGTTCATAGAGCCTTTCACATGTACAATTTTATCTTTTCCAAATGGCTACATTTGTTACTCAGGTAACTCAGAGAGGAAGGGAGTGTGATAGAGTTCTCAGATTATTTAAGAAAATACCTGAGCAGAGATAGAAGAGGAACAAGACATGTTTAGGAGATGATAAAGTCTGGGAGAAGGTAGGTTATATATCCACTTAATGTGGGCAGGAACAGGGAGTGTAATATCAGGCCAAAGAGTTTTATTTTTCTTGAAGGTAAAAAGAGCTACTCAACGGAGTTTAACTCTCCTCTCCCCATTTTTATTAAAGAGTGAGTGTCATAATTTCCCAGTAGCATGCTTTCCCCTTCAAAACAAAACCTCTTAGGTGGAAATTTTTGAAGAAAGGTCTACCTGAAGGATTACCAAAAGTGAGAATACACACATAATGCAGTTTTGGTGTTCATAAGGGTTTGTGCTTTCTTAAATCAACTTATATGTTAATATGTAGCTAATTTATGAAATAAAATGAAAATATAATGGATTTAATTTCTGGAAAACAAACTCCTTTATCAAAAATCAGCAACACAAGAACTTGAAATCAATACACCAGATGTCCATAACAATGGTCATACAAAGCCCCTGCCTTGCATCGTCATTCTCAGCATTTTTCTGCTGGTTGTTGTGATAGCCTTTCAGGTAAGTCTCTTTTCTACACCTCCCTCCCAGACAGAGTCTCACTCTCTTGCCTGGGTGAGTGCCCTGGCGTCAGCCTAGCTCACAACAACCTCAAACTCCTGGGCTCAAGCGATCTTCCTGCCTCAGCCTCCCAGGTAGCTGGGACTACAGGCACGCACCACCATGCCCGGCTAATTTTTTTCTATTTTTAGTTGTTTGGCCAATTTCTTTCTATTTTTAGTAGAGATGGGGTCTCGCTCTTGCTCAGGTTGGTCTCGAACTCCTGAGCTCAAACAATCCACCCGCCTGGGCCTTCCAGAGTGCTAGGATTACAGGCATGAGCCACCACGTCCGGCCCTCTTTTTTTGCATTTTTTATGCTCTTACCAGTCCTACCCAAAATTCTTTGTACCTATAAGATAAAGTTTAAACTCCCTTGGCTGACATTGAGTACTTCTGCCTCCCCCTCCAGCCTTACCCCTGCCATCTACTCTCCATTCACTTGAAGCACTCACAGTACTGAACAGTTGTCTCTGGCTGTGCCATCCCTGACTTCCGCTTCCTTGCTTTTGCACTTGTATTAATAGTTCCCTCTGCTCTCCTTCCCACCTGGCCAAACCACTTTCTTCAAGCCTCAGTTCAAATGACTTTGAAGCCTTTTATTTAGTATAAGCAGTAAAGCCATCTCTTTTTCCATGCTTCCACTGCTTTGTATGCTTGTTTTTATTAAACCAGTTATCTTATGTCAGTATTGCTTTACTGTTTCCCCTCTAGACTGAGCTCCTTGAGAGCAGAAATGTTGATAGATCCTTTATTACTACCTGGAAGTAGCACCTACAGCCTTCTAGGGAATTTAGCATTCGAAGGGGTAAATTCAGCGATTAGGCTGAAATGAACTTTATCTTACAATTGGTGAAATCCTCTTGGGCCCCTAGGAGTGATGTAGCTGGGAACACCTAGTCAAAGCCCTTAGGACAAGTGGAGGCCAGCTGTTTACTTGTGTATCACCTACCAAACCACTCACCTCCCAACATAAATACAGTCACCTAGTAAGAGTTGTCGTCAGCACCTGGCTTATATATTTCTTTTCTTCCTGTTTGATTTTAAACTATCCCTTTGCCCTATTCCAATGCCTATGATTCCCCAAACCATTCCTGACCCTATCTTATATGTATCCACTACCCTGCCCATTGAGTTACTATTCCTGAATTGGGATTTAAAAGCTAGATACTTAGAAGAAAGGAAAAATAATTGTAGGAAAGGAAAAAGGTAATGTGGTAGGCAGAATAATCGTATCCACCCAAAGATGCCCATATCTCAATACTCCAGGAATTGTGAATATGTAGCCTCATTTGGCAAAAGGCAGTTTGTAGATGTTTTATGCAGATGTGGTGAAGAGTATGGACCTTGCTATGGGATGGTTGCCTGAAATCATCATGGTGGGCCCAGTGTCATCACATGAGTCCCTAAAAGCAGATGGCCTTTCCCAGCTGGGTCTGAGATTTGAAACATGAAGGAGGACCGGACCGCCATGGCTGGCTCTGTAGATGAAGGAAGGGAGTCATAAGCCAAGAAATCGAGGTGGCCTCTGGAAGCTGGGAATGGCCCTCAGCTGACAGCCAGTGAGGAAACTCAGTCCTGTCATTACAACCAACTGAAGTCTGCCAACAAACTGAATGTACAAGAAAATAGATCCCTTGAGCTTCCAGAAAGGAGTACAGTCTTGCCATCACCTTGATTTTAGCTATGTTGAGACTCATGTCAGACTTATGACCCACAGAACTGTAAAATGATAAATATATGTAAAATAATTTGTGTCATTGAAGTAGCTTGTTATTGGCAGCATTCGAAGACTAAAGGGGGAAATTAAAGGACAGAAAGATTTCTGGACTTTAGTTGAACTAATGGCAATTCCATATTTATTGTAACACCTTAATATAGTATTACATGTTGAAAGCTACTTCTCTTAGTTCTGATAACCTTTCAGAGTATCTTGTAGGGTACTGAATAAGAATGTAATAGCTAACATTTTAGTCTCGGCTCTTTTAGGGCAGTGATTGTGGAGTCTTTAAGGGCTTTGAGAACTCTGTAGTATCTTTTGCTGCATAAATCACCACTAATTTAGTGGTTTAAAACAACACATATTTATTGTCTCAGTTTTTGTAAGTCAGAAGTCCAGGCATGGTGTGCCTATTCAGGGTCTTACTGGGCTCAAATCAAGGGATTGGCCAGAACCAAAGTTCTCATCTGGGGCTCATGTCCTCACCCAAGCTTGCTTGTTATTGGCAGAATTTATTTCCTTGTTGAACGATGGAGACTTCCGTTTTCTTTGTAGATGTCAGCTCCTAAAGGCCACATGCAGATCCTCATCATGGGGTCACCATGGCAATTCACAGCATAGATCGTTTCCTTTCTTCCAGGTTAGCCAGACAGCACAACTCTCTGACGTCTCTTCTGAGGTCAGCTGGGAGGAAGACCTCTGCTTTTAAAGGACTCGTGATTAGGTTAGGCATACTCAGAGAGTCTGGATAATCTCCCTATTTTTAAGGTGAACTGATTTGAACTGTAATTACTTTTGCAAAATCCCTTCACAGGGGCACCTAGGTTAGTGTTTGTTTAACTAAAAGAAAGTGTATGTACACCAGGGCCGGCAATGCTGGGAGGCCATTGTAGAATTCTGCCTACCATACTATCCGTAAATGCAAGTGCCTTTTTAAGGATTTAGTAGTGAATGATGAACAGCTCATGGACTTTTATTTTCTGCTTAATTATAGACTACTGGTGACCTAAACATTAACTCAGTTCTTTATCACATACTGTTTTTTCTATTGGAAAGTGGGAACAAATGGTATAGATAGGCCGTGTGGTCTTTTTGCTACCACCCAAGTGAAACATTGTTTAAAACAAAAACAAAAAAAAAAACTTGCAAAATCCTGCTGTTGGTGTCTAAGACATGTTTCTAGGGGCTAGAATAAATGGCTTTTTAAAATTTAGTGTTATAAATATATCTACATTCTCTGGCCTCCAAAAGCTACTTTAGGTAACAATAGAGCAGAACTATAGTATTACCATTTTCAACTCTATAAGAAATTTCATCTGTAAACCTAGGTCTTCTCAACAACTCCACACTCCTCCCGCTTCACTACACTGGTTCTTTTGTGGGAAGTACATCATTTCACCTGCTTTGTAGAACTAGGAAGTGGCCTTGAAGGTTATCTACTCTAGTGGTTTTAAACTTCTCTGACTGTAACCCACAGCAGAAAGAACAACATCGCATCCATTGTACACATACTTCACTAAAACATTTGGAACACATTGAGTTCTTTTTTATGCAACCTACTACATTGATATTACAATCAGTGGTTTGAAAAACACTGACGATCCTATTGTTTAAATTCCTTTTCTTTCAGCTCCTCTCCCAGCAGCAGAGGACTTCTGTTTCTAATTGCTAAAGCTGGGAGAGGCTCCCTCTACCCTGGAGAAGCAAGGCAGAATCCTTTTGCTACACCAGGGAACAATAGGACTAGAGTTCTGGTTGCAGCTTATAGGGTTTTAAGGTGAAACACAGCCCCAGCAACAGTGATGTAGGAAGGGAAAATGGGCTTCTATACCAGTGGGGTAAGTTGGGAGACTTTATTGGGGAATTTACTTCCAAATCAAGATAAAATTATAGCTGTGAAAGTCATTAGTGCTGTCCTAGTTTGTGACTTCTAAACTGTCTGGTCTAGGCTTCTGCCCATTGACTACCTTAAGTACAGCTTGCTGTGTTTTTATTATCTGCACCTGTAAGAAAACAAGTGTTCTTCCATTTTAGAACTACAAAACCTTGTTCTGCTTTGAGGTTGTGAAGTCATTTACCCTGCTGTTCATGTACAGGGATTACCCCTAATCTTCAGGGCATGCATGCCCAAGACCTTCAGTGGATGCCTGAAACTGGGGATACTACTGAACCCTGTATCAACATACTACATTTTTTTCCTATACATATTCATAATAAAGTTTATAAATAAGGCAGAGTAAGAGATTAACAACTAATAATGGAAAAGTTATATTGGCCGGACGCGGTGGCTCACGCCTGTAATCCTAGCTCTCTGGGAGGCCGAGGCGGGCAGATTGTTTGAGCTCAGGAGTTCGAAACCAGCCTGAGCAAGAGCGAGACCCCGCCTCTACTAAAACTACAAAGAAATTAATTGGACAACTAAAAATATATAAAAAAAATTTGCCGGGCATGGTGGCATATGCCTGTAGTCCCAGCTACTCGGGAGGCTGAGGCAGAAGGATTACTTGAGTTCAGGAGTTTGAGGTTGCTGTGAGCTAGGCTGATGCCACGGCACTCTAGCCTGGGCAAAAAGAGTGAGACTCTGTCTCAAAAAAAAAAAAAAAAAAAAGTTATATAACAGCATACTGTAATAAGTTACGTGAATGTGGTCTCACTCTCCAAATATTGTACTATATTCACCTATTTTTGGACTGCAGTTGACTGTGGGTAACTCAAACATGAAAAGCAAAACTATGGATAAGCGGGGGACTATAATATCGGTAGTCAGGCCAAAAGTCTAATTAATATGCCAAGACTAGTAAAATGTATTTTTTCTTTATATCTGATTTGTTTTTCTGATTTAATCGTATTTCCTTGAAAAGGTGATACATTTGTATGGCTCCAAATTTATGAGAAATAAAAATATACTAAGTCTCCCGCTTACCCTGTCCCCCTAAGTCAACCAATTTTATGAGTGCATAGTTTTCCGTTATATACCTGTGCCAGACTCAAGCTAATCCAAACAATAAGTAATAAAATACAGAGGTCATTTTGCACTTGTGCAAGTATTTCTGCAGGATCAATTCTACAAGTGGTATTGGAGGGGCACAGGTTATATGCACTTATAATTTGATAAATATTGCAAACTGCCCTGCAAAGCAGGTACTTTATAATCTCACTAGCTAAATATAAGCTTTTAACTAGCATTGTTGTAAGGTCTTTGATACACGACAATCTTTTAGGTGAAAAATAATAGCTCAATTCCTGTGAAAACGGAAATTCCCATCTTCAGAGCCATTTGTATATTCTGCAAGCTGTTTCTTTTGCGTATTTTTTCGTTGGACTTTTGATGGTTTGATTTGTAGGGGAGGGGTGTGTGTGTGTGTGTGTGTGTGTGTGTGTGTGTGTGTATAAGAGAGAAATTAGCCATTTGTGAGTTGGGTTATATTTTAGTTTTTTACTTTGTTTTTGGTGACTTTCGCCATGCAGCAATTAAAAAAAAAAGATAGTCTAATTTATCAGTACTTTTGTGGCTTCTGGGATTATAAATTCTTCTGTGATTTTTAAAAGTATCTTTGAATTTTCAAGTAGAAACTCAATCTAAAATACTTCAAAAGCTTTTTACCTCCCTCACTTGCAAAATTATGAAACAAAACTCTTTTTTCTCCTTTAGTTTGTGCCACCTTTTTAATGCTTTTTAATACTTTAATACCTATTCATATAGTCCCCAA
Organism: Avahi laniger; assembly: GCA_963575035.1. Lineage (NCBI taxonomy): Eukaryota > Metazoa > Chordata > Mammalia > Primates > Indriidae > Avahi > Avahi laniger. The sequence goes on from CAUYSK010027754.1 coordinate 18,271, forward strand.
CTTTAGAATGTATTCATATTCTAGAAATCGCATGTTGTTTGGAACTCAGAATATGTGTTTCTATAGAAACAGTGTTATGTTTGGTGAGGTTTCCTATAGTCCTAATCTGAATTTAGAGTACTGTGTTAAAACTGTCATAAAATTTAGAGGAGAGAAGAAATACTTCTATTTTTATTGGCAGTGGCTTGAAAGGACGTGGCTTTGTTGATTCCTGTTACCTCTTTCCCCTAATGTGTAAAACCTAATAAGCACGTGACCCTTTTGGGTAGAGTAGGCCTGTCTTTCTCCCCTGTCTCAGAAGTGGTCCAAGCTCAAAACATTTTCTCTATCCAGTGAGGCATATATTAAAAAACACCTGTCAGTACCACCCATAGGCCAAATAGTGTTCTGTGGACCTTTAAGCATATTTCCTCAGTTAATACTGTATGCCTAGTAGGTGTTAAACAGAAAATATTCTAAGGTATGACTGACAGTTGCTTATAGTTTCAGAAGTATGTATTTAGAAAGGTTTTTAATTCCATTTTCTAATGGCCAGTATTAGTAAGGGTTGAAAGGGACAAGCACTAGACCCTTAGGCTAATTCTCCCGTTGTCCTTAATAGAAATTGCCCAGTGTCCTTCTGCAGGATGATCAAGACTGTCTGTTGTTAGGAATGTGATTACAGCAGACTGCCTTCTTGTCAAGTTGCAGCCCAGGTAAACTTATGTATTCAAATAATACCAATAACCCCCCAGAGAATAGAGTATGACCAGTTATGTATTCATACGCCCCAGTCAGAATTGCTCAGGCATCTCCATCAGTCACATATTGGCCAATGAAAAGTGATCTCAATTCTCAGTCCCAGGAAAACACCCACTGTGCTGAATGAGAGAGTCTCCTAGACATTTAACCTATATAACTGGTAGGTAGATTAACAGAAGTTTTGTTGCTCTGGTCTTCTAATTCATTTTCAATTGTGGAGCAAAAACAGACACAGATTTAGCCTCCCAAATCTGAAATCCAGAATATTCCAAAGTCAGCTTTTTGAGCACCAGCATTTGGATTTTGTGATTACAGGTGCTTGTCTAGCAGATATAACACAAATATTCCAAAATCCAAACGCTTCCGTTCCCAAGCATTTTGGATAAGGGATACTCCACCTCTATAGACAACCACCCGGTCTTTAGGGATGGGAATGCTCAGGAGGAGCACACAAACTGGTTCTTGGGGAGAGGAAGCTTTGGAGAGGATGAGACATTTAAACTAAATCTAAAGGACTAGCAGGAGTTAAGCAAGCACATTATTCAATTTATTAGGGACAAAAAAGGAAGGAAAAGTTTAAGAAAAAGACCTGCTCAAATTGTGACACTTGTCTTCGATAGCACCTAGCATGTTTATTTCGAGGAACCAGGATAGCATGATACATTCATGAGAACAAATCTGTTCTGGCAAGCTTCAAATTTGAATCTTTGAAAAGTATGACCCCAGACTTATATGCCTTAGTTATATATTTGGCATTTTTAGGTCACAGTGTGAAGCCCTCTAATCTTACACAGTTGGTACTGGTAATCTGTGATTACTTAAAGTTGGTTAAAATGGGGAATTATGAAAAGTTATGCATATGTGTCTTAGATGTTTTACTCTAACTTAAATATACTTAGGATTTGGGGCCAAGGCCTTTTATTATTTGAGTTTGCCAGTCAGAGTAGTCCTTGAATAAGGAGCGTTCAAGTTTGTTGTCTTCAGTTGAGTTTTACAGAGGAAAGAGTAAATAAAAGTGATAAGTGTTCCCTTAAAGTAATAAGACAATTTAGTAGAAGTCAGTTTAAGAACTTCTGTCCTGTAGTTGTGTGAAAATTGAGGTTCTTGGACTAGCAAAAAGACCATAGATTTTGAAGTCAGACTGGGTTTAACTTTGGCTTTGCTTCTTACTAGCTGTGTGAACTTTGACAAGTTATTCAGTTTTTCTGTATGACTTCAGTTTCTTTAGCAATAAAAAGAGTGTAATAGTGTAATAGTCTGGTTCTTAAGAGTTATTGTGTAGATTAAGTGAGAATAAGTATTAAATGTCTCACATGCATGTTAATGTTTTTCTTTGCCACCAACTACCTACGAAGTAGTAAATTACTAGCATTCAGAAAATCAAACCCACTTGTGGTGTAGCTTATTTGTATAGGCTACTTTATACGTCATTTGCAATTTCTGATAACAAGAGGAAGAAAAAGATACACCTGACTTGAATGAGTTAAGACCTCTCAGTAGAGGTACCACCTCTTTTCAAATGAAGGATCACCAGACAAGTGTACCTCTGGATCTAGGAGCATTAGTGGAATTAGGAGTTTTATCATCATGTGATTAGTTCGTATGGTAAAGAACAAACTCTAAAACTTAATAAAATAAAGTAAAAATTGCCCAGTAACCAGACATTTAGATTAAAAGGCACTTTCTGTGATTTGCCTTTATAAGAGATGTTGATTCTTACAAAATGTTTTCTTTCTAACAGGTTGTAAAATTAAAGCACTGAGAGCCAAGACAAACACGTATATCAAGACACCCGTCCGTGGTGAAGAGCCCATTTTTGTTGTCACTGGACGGAAAGAAGATGTCGCCATGGCCAAAAGAGAGATCCTGTCAGCTGCAGAGCACTTCTCCATGATTCGTGCATCTCGAAACAAAAATGGCCCTGCCCTGGGAGGATTGTCATGTAGTCCTAATCTTCCCGGTCAAACCACCGTCCAAGTCAGGGTTCCCTATCGTGTGGTAGGATTAGTGGTTGGACCCAAAGGAGCAACTATTAAAAGAATTCAGCAGCAGACCCACACGTACATAGTAACACCAAGCAGAGATAAGGAGCCTGTTTTTGAAGTGACCGGGATGCCCGAAAATGTTGACCGAGCACGGGAAGAAATAGAAATGCATATTGCCATGCGTACAGGAAACTATATAGAGCTCAACGAAGAGAATGATTTCCATTACAACGGTACCGATGTAAGCTTTGAAGGTGGCACTCTTGGCTCTGCGTGGCTCTCCTCCAATCCAGTTCCTCCTAGCCGAGCAAGAATGATATCCAATTATCGAAATGATAGTTCCAGTTCTCTAGGAAGTGGTTCCACAGATTCCTACTTTGGAAGCAATAGGCTGGCTGACTTTAGTCCAACAAGCCCATTTAGTACAGGAAACTTTTGGTTTGGAGATACACTACCATCTGTAGGCTCAGAAGATCTTGCAGTTGACTCTCCTGCCTTTGACTCTTTACCAACATCCGCTCAAACTATCTGGACTCCATTTGAACCAGTTAACCCACTTTCTGGCTTTGGGAGTGATCCCTCTGGTAACATGAAGACTCAGCGCAGAGGAAGTCAGCCATCTACTCCTCGTCTGTCTCCTACATTTCCTGAAAGCATAGAACACCCACTTGCTCGGAGGGTTAGGAGCGACCCACCTAGTACAGGCAACCATGTTGGCCTTCCAATATACATCCCTGCTTTTTCTAATGGTACCAATAGTTACTCCTCTTCCAATGGTGGTTCCACCTCTAGCTCACCTCCAGAATCAAGACGAAAGCACGACTGTGTGATTTGCTTTGAGAATGAAGTTATTGCTGCCCTAGTTCCATGTGGCCACAACCTCTTCTGCATGGAATGTGCCAACAAGATCTGTGAAAAGAGAACGCCATCATGTCCAGTTTGCCAGACAGCTGTTACTCAGGCAATCCAAATTCACTCTTAACTATATATATATACATAAATACTATATCTCTATATGGACTCGTAAAGGCATGGGTATAATGGTACCCCCAGTAAACTTCCTAATGAATTCTTATGACTGTTATCAGGCTTTATTGGGATTAGGCTAAAGTTGTTAGTAAACTTATAAAAGGCTGCTATGGTAACACTAAACCTAAGTGGTCTCTTGTCTATTAGTTTGGTTTGAATTATTAATACTGTCCTATAGACCCAGAGACATAGCTTATCTAAGAATTGCTAAAGCTGAAGTTCATCTTGGCTGAGTGAAGATAATCATAGGTTGTGTGAGCCTATGAGAAAGTATATACGTCTAAGATTTCAAAACAGCGGGTCCCAAAGCCTAACCACATTAAGAGTTTATGGAGGGTACTTGGCATTACAGATGATTCAGACACTTCCAGTGCTGCCTTCTTTACACTGCCAGTTTTGACAAAACAGGTTTGTTTGTTTTTTATTTTACAACAACTTATGCCTAATTCTGCAGGATTGCAAGTCACTTTTTAATGCATTGTGATTACTTATTGGTAATAATAGGGCTGATGGCAGTTTACTAGATCACTGGTTATAATTTGGGACAAAACTGCTACATTGACCTTCATCTCGCCCAGAGTGCTCAAGGCTGGCATGATCAGTGGATCAGGAATGCAATTGTGAATTCCTGCCCATTGCCTCCCTTGGTGGATGTGGAAATGCCACCTGGGTTTTCCCATATCAGGAAGGGCTTTGGGGTGGCACCCATATTGGCTAATAATTGAGGATGCGAACATTCCATTCATTAGTCTGATCAAGCTATTAATTTTTAGACTAGAGATCAAAATGTGAAACATTTTATGTTTAATCCATATTTGTCTTGCACATTATAAATATATTTTTATTTTTTAGTAATTTAGGGGAGCGGAGGAGAAAGGGGTAATAATGCCCTTGGCATAATTCACAAAAGCAGCTGTGACGACCTCCAATCAGTTTACTTCATTTCAAACCTATTTCCAATCACAAGGAAAGATTTCTTTAAAATAATGCTTGTACATTTCACCTGTGGATGTCTATAACTCATCCTCAGTATGTTCCCAAATCTGTGCTGGCATTGAAAGGACAAAACATTATACTGGTGGGTTTTTCTACTAATTATTTTTTGAAGCGTTATTTTCCCAACACAAAAGAGCTTTTTTTCTCGGTATACCGAAAATTGAAATCCTATGTGTATTCAATAGTAAATAGACAGATTTTATTTTTTATTTCCACTTGAAGAGTTACATTTCGTATAAAAGTTTACAAATAACGGTTTTTATTTTGATTTTTTCAGTATAAAAAATTGCCTTGATGGCATATTATGATGTAATGCTAATTGCTTGTAGGATAGTTAAATGTCAGTATTGAAACCTAATCTCTAGCTGCCGTCTTGTAGATATGAACGAATGTTCACCAAGCATGTATTTTGTATTTTGTTGCATTGTACACTGCAACTAATAAGCCAAGGAATCGACATATATTAGGTGCGTGTACTGTTTCTAAAAACCACAAACTAAGAATGATAAATTATCAATATAGTTTAGTATTTGCTAATTTTACTACACTCTTTTGTTATGTATATGTAGGGAAGTCATAGGGATTATAAATTCAATTTGAGTAAAGTTTAAAACCATATATTTTATGATAAAGGGCCTTTAACTTAAGATGGCCAAAGCACTGATATTATATATTTGCTGTAAAGAGAATTATAAGAGTTTTATTTTTCTGATATTAAAAGTTACTTAATAAAGACTTGTTTCCATTAACTTGAATGTATTCTCCTTGGTGTTTTTCATATAATCATAGCAGTTTAGAATATGGCTACTTAAGAATTGAAAGGTTCCTTTTACAAACTTTACCATTCACCAGCTAGCTACCTGTGCTCACTATTGTGGTGATTTTTTTTTTTTTTTAGTGTACTCTTTGGTGTTCAATGTGTCACTTATTTTCCTGTCCAACTTTAGCTTTTTCTTTAAATGAGTGTTACATTATAGGAAATTGGAGATTTAGCTGGTTTTAGATTAGTTGCGTGATTGTGTGGTTGACCACAAATAACCACTACTGATCTATTGTAAATGAAATAGTAAATGACTTTTTTATACATTAATATTAGTTGAAATCCTGAATTCTACTTAGATTCCACTCAGTTTTTATTCTTTGTTTACCTGTTTTTGTCTTTTTGTCACCAAGTCTGTAAAAGTGATTCTTTTCTAATATGAAGGTAAAGTTTAACTTCAGTTAAAACTACTTTCTGAAAGGTTTTGTCTTTGACAAAAGTATTACTCCATTTATGAAATGGACTTCATGCAAATTGGAGTAAATTATTGCTGTTTTGTTAAAAAGCAAGAATAAAGACATTTCTGAGGTCATTTTAAACTAAAATTTTACTCTTAATACTTTGAAGTATTACATAGCCTTAATCTTCATTGTAGATTTTGGACAAATTCTTAGGCTTTGCTAGAAGACTAGAGTATATAGATTCAATAATGGGCAAGATTATTGCCCTAGAATTATCTGCCAGAATTATTTTGCCAATTTTAGGATTAGCCTCCAGAAGTGTAAAAGTTAAATTATTTGAATGTGTTACAATATTTGTACAACTCCAGTTAAGATTGGATAGCCTGTGAAATCAATTTTTTTTCTTGGTTTTTTGTTTGTTTTTTTTTTCTTTGAGACAAGGTCTCTATCTGTGGCCCAGGCTAGAGTGCAGTGGCGTTATCATAGCTCGCTGCAACCTCCCAACTCCTGGGCTCCAGGAATCTTCCTGCCTCAGCCTCTGAGTACCTGGGACTGCAAGCACACAGCACCACGCACTGCTAATTTGTATATTTTTTGTAGGGACGGGGTCTTGCTCAGGCTGGTCTGCAGCCTCAGCCTCCTAAAGTGTTAAGAATACAGGCTTGAGCCACTGCACCCAGCCAGAATTTAACTTTTACCTAATACAACGTCAAGATCTTTCAGGGGACCTTGAAAATAATCTACTTTAAAGGCTTTGCTTGTCAGAGTAAGCCAAAACTTTGTCTGGAACTAATGTTAGCAAAACTGATAAGCACTTATCCTAGTTCTAAGTCTGGATTTGCCTTTCCTTGCATGCCTGTGTCCATTTTCTTGCTTATTGAAGTATAGGGGAAGAAAGGATCCAGGAACTCTCTGGACCCATATTAACAGGAAACAGCCACACCACACTGGATGATCTGCAATGTGAACAATCAAGGATGAGGCAAACCTATCGAGAAGGGCTTTACATTATTCCTTTTCACAACCGGGGAGGGTAGACACTAAACTGAAAATATTTGTTTTGGCTAGCAACTTAAGTTATTGTAATGTTATATAATTCTTCCTATAAAGCATTTTATCGAAAGAATCCCTTTGTGAAGTAGATTTTTGGCAAGAATGAAGGCTTAGTTTAGAAAGTCGTTGCAGAATAGGTATAATAAATGTGTTATTACAGATTATTTTCTTCAATGGGTCTGTTAGCCTAAAACCAGACACTGGTTCTCAATCTGTCACCTGCCTCTTCTATCTCTTAAATTTCTACTTATCTCAATCCAAAACTTTTTATAAATAATGGGGGTTTCGGATCTTTGTAATATATTGTGAACGTCTTTTCAATGTTAGTATACTTCTAACAATGTAATGGTTGCAGTAATATTCTTTTATGGTGGTTTTATAATTTGACCATTTGCTATTAGCGATTAATTGAAGTAACTATGGACAGTGGAACACTGATGAAATATAGGGAAGGACATTGAGAAGCCTCGGGAGGAGATCCCATTTAGTAAAGATTTAGAGTAGCTACTCTCCTTAAAATGGCATGCCTTCCACTTGGGCATCTCAGAGCATTCCTATTAAGTTTTTTCAGCTGACCATACAGAATAATGGAAAATTGTGAAAGACATTTTCCTGCCACTGAGGTATTCTACCGCCTTCATGCTAGTTCGTCTGCTTTTACATTTTAAGCGATAGCATTTGTACACCGGTTCAGAGAACTTCTATGGAGAGGATACGTGTTTAGATAATTTTAAATAGTAAATGGTCTGACATGAGGATTGGGAGGGAAAAGAGGAAAACAGCTGAAGAGAGACCACACATTTCTAGGTCATTGGGGGGTGATGTTAGACCCTCATTCATAAATCTCATGGAAATAGGATTTGTAACCTGATGACTAAATGAGGTGTAAAATTATTTTTCCTACTGCCTTTGAATGTATTTACAACTGTAAACATTTAATCTCTAAGAGCATGTGCTTAAGTACCTTTTTTTTTAAATAAGAAAATTCTAAGGAGGAACTACAGTATTCAGCTGAATACACAACAAGAAGAAAGCTGAAAAGAACTGCTTTAATAACAAGAAGCTTGGTAGTTTAAGAAGAGGCAGCAAATAATCAGGGTCAAGATCATATAAGTCTTTGCTCAATGCCTACCAGCAACATTTCAATGTTTACCCAAAACTTGTAGCAGTGTTATGCATAATTTACTGCAATAATAATGCACAAAAAGTCACATCATCTTAAAGGCTGCACAGAACCTCAAAATTCAAAGACAGCTATGCCCTAGAGATAGTCAGGTGGAGGTTCTGTTTAAATTAGAATGTTTTTGGACAAGTCAATAATAGCCTCCGTTTAAAATGAAAATATGAGGATTTTTATGTGATCCTGGAACTAAGAATATAATTAACTCAAATTTGAAAATAAATTGTAGGTATTCCCTTTTTTTAAAGCACCAAGGCTTATGTATCTGTTTCATGACATTTCCCAAGATCAAAAACAGAATGGAACTTTTGACGTGATCTGTTCCTGCAATTTCATGGGGATTACCAAAGCATAATAACAAGAGACAGGAATGGGGTAGTGGTTTCAAGTCTACTCGAGTCAGATGTGAAGTGCTGAAGTATGGAAACTACTAGGCATTATACTTTAAAAACTAGAGTGTTAGGATTTCAAAAAGGATTGAAGGAATACTTGATAACTTGCAGATTTTAGCTATTGCTAAACATTTGTAACTGTTAGCCTTTCTAGATTTAAAATCTCAGGTTTATTATTAGGTGACAGGAAAATACGATAATAAAGTTAAGAATTAGCAATACCTATTAAAAAATTGTTAGTATTGATGAAGTAGAATTTTCTGAAAATGAGACCATTTATAAAACCACAAAAACTGGAGAGTCTAGTTAATTTCTTTCATGTTGGTGGAGAATATACAACAAGAACTTGCTGGAAATTTTAAGAATTGTCTGTGTGTGAAAATAATTGTGTAGGCGTCTGAAAGTAGCTCTTAAAGCTATTTTCTTAAAACAGTCTACCTCACCTCAATTAAGGGCTGTTTTGTGCATCTTGGCCATTGATAAAAACCAAGATTGGATTCTGAATGGACTCTTAGTTGTGTTTGGATTAAAAAGCAACTTTCCTGAATTTGTTCTTGGAAACTTTGCTCATTTAAGTCACATACAATGGTATTGTTTAGGGTGTTTCTTTTTAATTCTGGAAGCTCCAGTTATCTAGAGGCTAGACAAATCTTCCTGGGTTGTGTCTTTTCAGCACATGGATGAAGCTTCTCATTATTCATACTCTGAGAGCTGCTATCTCACTGAATTTGAGAAAGCCAACTCCAAAAATGTGCTTCTCCTGCACTGTTCCCAACAGACTCTCTTGAACTGTATGTAATCTGACGAGACTATTTTATTCTCATAACTAGAAGCTTGTGCTGACAACTCTTGAGACAGGGTCACATTTTATGTTTTCATTTCCTAAGCAGGTGATTCCCAGTGGTTTTTGGAAAATACATCCTCACGTCAAAGATTGTCTTTGTGGTCAAGGATTACGGAAATGATTCCTTCTACTTTTCTTTACTAGTAGACAAGCCTTTCTTGATCAATCTATTCCATTTCCTCAGCCTTTTCAGTGACCCCACTTCAGATCCTGCCCCCTGTGTTTTTAACCTTCTCTGGGAATAGCATCTTTCTGCCATGCTTTTCACCATCACCAGCATTTGGACACCCTTAGGTACCACCCCTTCTAGGTAAAAGATGGAATTGATTGGACATCACAGCTCTGTCTCTGAGGTCTTTAAATCCAAGTAGACCACTGAAGGGAATTGTACATTTTAGGGTACATCTGATTTTTCCATCATTTTCCATGCTTTCCAAATCCTGGTCATTTAGCCTAGGAAACTTCTCCTGGGCTGGGCCTGCCTGCAAAGCTGCCAGGGCAGAGCAGTTGCAGAATTCCATTTTATTCTCCAGCTTTGGGCTGCCATTTCAATTCAAATTCCCTTATTTTCTGGCTTCATTAGAGGGCATCTAATCTTGTATTTTGCAAATTAGATACTTTGAGTCTCATTTTCCTTACCTGTAAAATGGAGATAGTTACCTCTGAGGACTGCATGAAACTCAAGTAAGAAACTAAGACCTAGAGATGCTGTGAAGTAACTAATTTGCTTTCCTAGGTAGCATCCTCTTGTTCTGGTTCTTTTAAAAACCCAGCATGACCCTGAAAAATATTGAAGTGCTCCTGAAGAACAATGTGAAATAGAAGTAAAAAGCCTCTGGGTTCTAGGACACTACCTTTAGTTGTGTGACCCAGTTAGTACAAAGTGAACTCAGGTGCGTAACCTTACTTAATCTTTACCGCAGCCCTGGGGCGGAAGGACTATTATCTCCATTTTGCAGAGAATAAAGCTGAGGCTTAAGAGTTTAAGTAACTGGCTTAAGGTAAAAATAAAAATCCCCAAGTCTAAAGGCGTTTTCAGAAGATTCTGTGGAAAATGTCTCAGTCGTTAACAAATGTTGAGCATTTTTCATTTAACTCAGTGGTTCTGTAATTCCTGGGCATGCCAATCAAGAGATCTCAGTAGCCTTTTTAACCTGATACGGTTAAGTTGTATTCTCAGACTGCCATGACCATGAAGGCACCAATTCTTGTTTCAGGATTGATTTGTGAACTCATCCTGGGCACTAAAGTGCTCTGCCCAGCAAATAAAATGTCAAAATCAGCCAAAACTGGGGGGATCAGAATTTTTACTTAGTTTTTTATTTCATCTTTGAGGCTGTAGCATGAGCAGGTAGCGGTCCAACCAGATAACTTCGTTGAGTTTCCAAAAGATTTGTCTTTTTCCAGATTCATGCGAACTCATTTACTTAAGTGTTTATAGTCTCTTAATACGTAGTTTGCCTTATCCTACAAAGAAAATCAAGATGGGGGATGAACCTCATCTATTTTGCTGCTATGTGATACATTTTACTGCTGTGCTTTTTTCCCTCTGGACCACATTTCTACCTCTAGCTGCTTTTCCTTTCTGTCCCTCCAATTACTATTGCTTTTTCACGTCTTGCCAGAAAGCTATTTCAATCAGTCCACTGACCTGTGAGTCTTAATTCTGAATCCAGTGTCTCTAACTTGGACACTTTAGAGAAGAATGTGCATAACAGTTGAGTTACAGCTGCTAAAGTGGCCTAATTGAGGAGAGGATTCCTCTTCCAGGGACGGTTGCGGGAGTTTGCAGTTGCTGCCAGATCCCATGCATGTAGCCTCTTTGCTTCCCCCACCCCTGTCGTCTGGGTGGGCTAGCCCCAGCTTCTCTGTAGATCAGGGGTCTCAACCTCACACTATTGACATTTTGGGCTCGATAGTTTGTTGGGGAGGGGGCTGTCTTGTGTATTGTAAGGTATTTACCAGCATTCTTGGCCTTGACCCCCTAGATGCCAGTAGTACTCACACGCAAACACACAAACGCGTGTGCGCAGATGTCCTCGGTACTAGGACAAGTGATAGAAAAATGTCTCTAAGTGGCTAAGATAACCACTGTTTTTGAGTACTTGAGTTAAGCATGCTATTAAATTTTTTACATACAGTTGCACTGAATCCTTAACTCTGGGGGAAGTCGTACCCCCTTTGTCACAGATGAGAGCACCATCTCAGAGATGAATGGGTTTGCCCAAGTTCACACAGCGAGGTTCAGGCCAGGTGGTGGGATCCTGACACTCTGCCGCCCCCTTGCCCTGGAGCAGCTTACACTCCCGTGAGATGCTGCGGTCAGCACTCCTAAGCCTGCCGGCCCCTTCGCAAATGATGTCTGGCGCATTCCAGGTGCTCTAGAGATCTCTGCTCCCAGGCCGCCCGACCACTGTGCCGCACCCAGGCCCTCCATCTGCTGCGCTTCCCTCCTAGGACAGACTGCCCATTCCTGGCTGCCCCATCGGGTTATCTCGGAATATATTAATATTTGGCCAAAGATACAATGTTTGTGGAACAAACAATGAAGAATTAAGCTGCCTAAGAATCCATTTTCTTAGGGGCCAAGGGAGATTTTATTTGAAAACTTAGGACATCTGCACCTTTTTAGGAAGTCTCATTTTTCTGTGGTTTTCCCATTTCACCCTGGTTCCTGGACGAAACCAGAGGACTTCAGAACCATCACCTCCAGGCCTCGGAAAGGGCTGGGGAAGGCCGTCTCGCAAGGCTGTGAGAGGCTCCTCTTGACTAAGTCCTCACAGGGCTTAGAGGGACATCCTTAGTTTACTCCTGTGTTACCAAAAGATGGAAAAAGACACCTAAGCATGAGTCCATGGTCCCCTTTGCCACATCTGTATCCAGTCTCAGGTGTGCTGAGGGCAGCGGTAAGACCATTTGGAGCTAACCCCAGTGGACGTGGCAGGGCTTTGATGTCAGCACCGGTTTGATCCAGCAAAACTCCCTGATGGGTTTGCTTGTACCTCACTCAGACCTTGAAGAAATCACTTTTATCTACAAAGGGACCAGAAACCAATGCCGAGGGAGCACGTCCCAGACCTGCCCACCTCCTACCTGGCTTTCAAGGGCAAACACACCCTTCAGCCGGTGCTGCTTAATCTCACCAGAACGTTGGAGTCTCCTGGGAGCATTTGAGACGAGCTAATGAGGGACCCCAACCTCAGAGGTCCTGACTCGGTCGGGTGCGGCCCAGGCAGGGTGGGCTGTGTAGGAGTGAGGGTGTTCTGCTCTCCTAAGCCGAGTTTGTGGACTACTGCTTTAAGTTGCAAGCCTGAAATTTCTTCGAAGGCTTGTGTTTAATCTTAATCAGTGAACAATTTGCATTTTCCCAACAACATCCGTATGTGATATTAAACTGTCATAAATTGCTTAACTCCCTGCCCACACTTTCAAGGGTAAAATCGACTCACAGGAAGGTGTCTATCAGATATATCACATACTTCCTGGTGTTCCCGCTATTTGGTTTGTGACAGTTGAGGACCAGCTCTTCGAGAACACTGCATGCTCTCACAGTCTGCGAAGCTGTGTCACGAGAGGAAATTGCCCCGTTTCCCAAGGGTGGATGTGTTCCCCTGGGCTTCTGGGCACCACTTGTTCATTGGAATCGGTGCGTGGGTGTGGGGTCAGCTATTCAAGCTCCATAGGCCACGAAGCTGCAGTGGCTTCTAGACACAAGTAAGAGAGAAACAAAAATCTCTGTGCTTGCATAACTTTCATGTTTGACCAGGAAAGATGGCACAGATGGAGGAACACCCCTGGCAGAGGACAGCAGGGACCCTAAGGCCCAAGCCAGGGAGAGAACCTCCCCTTTACTTCCTGAGTCCTCAGACATGGGGCATCTGGTGCCCCCATTTTAAATGCTAAACTGTCTTTATTTCACTCCAGAAGAATTCCATATATTATCATATTTGACTCTTACGCCAACCCTGTGAGGTAGGACAGCTACCCCATTTTACAGATGGGGGTGGGGGATGAGGCGCCACATGGTTCCCAGAACTGGAACCAGGAGGCTCCAATGGCAGGACGATGACTGGCGAAGCAGAGCCCACGCAACCACGTGGGTTAAAAGACCTCCCACAGCGCCAGCCTGGAACCACCTCTTCTCAGAATGTTTTCAGCATTGAAAGCTCTCTGACTTCACAGTTTATATTAACTGTGATAAAACAAAGTCCTCTGCATGTGAAATATTTCATTCGTGAAAAATACCTGTCTGGTCCATGTTGTTCATAGTAATCAGACTCCCCAGGACACGTGTGTGGTTGAGACTCAACATCACTGAGCACCTAGGACATGTGGGCACTGTACTAGAGGTTGACACACACTGTCCTTTTTTTGAGGGCCAACCTGGCCCCCTGAGCAGGTACAAAGTGGCATGGGGCCTCATTAGGGACTTGGTCCCCCACCAGTTCCTCCCTAAGGCACCTGTACTTTGACACCCTGGAGGCCTTACAAGGGAGGTGGGCCACCGAACTATCCCCAGGGGCCCACAGAGCACCCCCCATTCTGGCCAGCTGGCAGGAGAGGAGACCTGAGGTATGTCACTATTTGGAACGGGGAGACAGGCTGGCATTGGAGTCACCAGCTTCCAAACTGAACCCAGGGAGTGGGCTAGCCCAGGGAGGTGTCCACACCCAGGACATCCAACCCAGCCCAGCCCAAACCCTCGGTGAGTTTAGAGTGCAGCCTCCGTGCCATTTCAGAAAAGGGAAGGGAACAGCAGAGGAAGAATGTATTAATTCTGAGACCGACCAGGGAGAGACATCAGAGAAAAAAGTGTCCATCAGCCCAGCAGTCCAGATACTTGACTAAAGTGTCCAATAAGAGAGCAGCTTGGCCAGGTAAGGTTTATGGCCAGGGGTGGGGTTCTGGCAAGAACAAGGTGATGACTGGTCTCACCTGCAGCCCTTTCTGCCAAGGCCAACCCCACCTGGCCAGGCAGGCAGGCGGCGCTCTGGGGGTGGCAGCTGGAAACTCTGGGCCTGGATGGATCCTCAGGAAGTACCTCCACCCCCTCATCCCCAGGCCCCCCTTCTCCATTGCTCCTGCCCACTAACATTTGTCAGCCGGTTGGCATTTGGCCTGGGGAAACAGACATGTAAAAAGGACTCTGTCCTCAGCTAGCTGGGTCCTCCCTTCCCACTCAGATCTCCCCTGAGGTTTAGGAAACAGGACTTCAATGCATTCTTCTGATGCTGATTGAATTCCTTCCTTCTGGGCAGCTTTGTGTGCCCTTGGCACTAAATGGAAAAAGGAGCAGGCAGGGTTTAAAATAGCACACAACTGGCCAATTTGCACCACCAACATAGGCTAGCTATTATAAACAGAAAAATCCAGGTGATGCAATTTGTTGAAACTGTCTCTGGCATGGGCTCCTGTGTGGGTTTGCCTTTTTAAGAGCACACATGCACCGTTAGTGGAATAGAAATAAACATACCAAGTGCAAATTCTGTTTCTGTTGCACGCTTTGGCACCTTTGCAGGGTGTGGTGCCATTCAGATGGCAACTTGCTTTGGTGTCTGAGTAAAACGTGGCTGTCATCCATTCCTGCCCTTAGGCACCCTCAGGTGACTTGTGGACACTGGGTGCTGTTGGAATCAGCAATTTCTAGGAACCGGAAACTGAGATTGCCATAAAAGGAAGCCACTTCCGGGGTTGTATTGAAAGACAAGTTAGGCAACTTCTAGAAATGGCCACCACACGCCAGAGTCCCTGACTGCAAATAAATAATGTAGACTCACGTCACTCATGGATAATCCCTCCTGAGACTTTTGAGAGTGCCGATATCACGCATACAGGGTATTTATTTACAAAGGAGTCTTTAATCGCTCTGTTAGTTACTATGTCTATCAGAACAAGGAGAGAACAGCCGGCTGTCCTAGGACGCTGCTACTGGGCCACCCACTGGACTCACTCAGTAGCGGCTGAATGACTCAGATTTGTGCCTTGGCAAAATAACATATTTAGATGACGGACCTTCTGGGTGGCTTGGCAATGACTGAAGTGTCAATTGCACAAATGCCAAGGGTCCCTAACAGTCTTGTTGATAAACCAAGGAGTTTGAGGAGAATAGGGCCACTATGTCTATAGACATCTTGTTTCACTTGCCTTGAAAGGAGGAAATATGCCTAATCAGAATGCTCTAGAATTGACTAATCTTTGCATTTGAGTGATACTTATGATCCCAAGGCATTTCACAGCTATTGTCTTCCTTTTGGGGGAGAAAGGGGGAAGATCTTGGATGGAAAGGAAAGCACCAGGACTTGGAAAGCCTTCTTGCTGAAAAATCACATAATTATTAGTTAGTTGAAGCTGCAATTAGAAACCAGGAATCCCAAGCCTAGCTCCAGGCATTTGTTTTACATACTGCTGCCTCTCTGTTCTCTGGCTCTGCTTTTCCTGTTCCCTCCCCTAGAAAGGCTGAACCGAGGAAGCCACCTGTGCCTAAAATCCCACCATTAGAACTTCATCTCTTTTGCTTAAGGCATGAGTGTGAATTAGAGTGCAAGTACTCCTGGAAGGAAGGTATCTCTAACTCGGGGATGACGAGCTTTTTCTGCAAAAGACGAGATAAATATTTTAGGTATGCAGGCCATACAGGCTCTGTCGCAAGTACTCAACTCTGCCTTTGTAGCACAAAATCAGCCAGAGACTACATCGCAAGTGACCAAATCGTTATTTATGGACACTGACATTTGAATTTCACAGGATTTTCACAAAATGTTCTTCTATTGAGTTTGTTTAGCCATTTACAAATGTGAAAACCATTCTTAGTTCATAGGCCACACATAAACAGGCAGCGGGCCGGGTTCTACTCGCGGCCCTTTGGCTCGCTGGCGCTTGCCGTAAGGTGTCCTGGGTCAGTGGCTGTGCTTTGTGGGTAAAGGTTCTGATGAAAGGATTTGGCCAGGAAACCACCCAGCGCCCCGGGCAGGAGGTGGAGAATGCAGACAGGTGGCTGCCGTCTGCAATCTGGCCACCGCAATCTGGCCACCGCAGTCTTGGTGCATTGTCCTGAGCCCATCTAGAACAGGGTGGCTGCTGGGGCTGTCTGTGCAGCCGCTGCATTTGGGACACCCACGGAGCCAATCAGACCTCAGAAGAGCCGTGGCTTTAACACCGGTGTCCACCGGCCAACTGGGGGTGAGCCACGTGTTCACACCCTGCCTCACGGCTGCACCAATATTCAGCTCTTTTCCTTCCCCCACATCCGTCTATTGGGATCCTCGCTCTCACCAGAAAGAGAATGAAAGGTCAGACTGTTCCACGTTGCTGTTACACTTGAGGGATGTTGTTACTGTTTTGTTGTTTTTAAAATATAAAAACCATTTGAGGAGGAGCTTATTGCTATAGACTGACACTTTAATCTGCCACATAGTAGACACTGGGTATAAGGGGCTGTCGTCTTGAAAGCACTTCCTCTTACTGTTTTATTTGCTTCTCCTGGGCGGATTGAATAAAAAGATGCAATTATCACCATTTTACAGATGGGAAAACTAAGGCTCAGAGTGTCCCGAGGCAGAGCAGAGGAGCATTCAGGTCTGACTCCAAAGTTTGTGGTGCACTAGGATGACTTGAGGTGCGTAGGGGTGCAGGGAACGGCTCCTGCGGGGACCAGCATCCGCCCACCCTCCCACAGGGAGGGGGCAGGCGTGGGAAGCACTCATGGCCCAAGAAGGAGGCTGGCAACCCCCTCCAGCCTCAGCCTCCCCTTTGTCTCACTGTGGCCCTTAGATCTAGCAGTTCCTCTGTGGTTCTTTTGCCACTTTGCCTGGGGCAGAAAAGGGCCTCCTAGCCACTGGCAGTGCCCACAGCCTGCCCCACCCTCACCGGCCCAGCAGCCCAGCCTCCAAGGAGGTCCACCAGAGCCCAAGGCCCTTCTGCGTCCTGAATAGCCCTCCCAGGGAGGCTTTTGCTCTAGATAATTTACTAGCTTGTCTGGCCTGCACTCAGTCTTCAGCGTATATTTGTTGCACGAATGAATGAGTGAGCTCATGTCTCCAACCCTCGGAAGCCTTAGGAATCTGAGAAGAAGATTCCCTGAGTTTAACTTTCAGTGGAGTGACCCACAGGGGTTTTTTAGAATTTAGTGCAATTGAAACAGCACCTAACAGGGATGCAAGGGAGTGTCCCAAGGGCCCTGCCTGTCACACACGTTCACTTCATCGTCATGGCCAGCTGGGTTGGCAGCTTCATCGCCCTGTTTTACAGAGCAAAGGACTGGAGCTCAGTGACATTGAGGAACTTGCTCAAGGTCACCAATGTGGTCAGTGGCAGGGTGAGGGCTTGGACCCTCCAAGGCCTATTGTCTCTGCACAATTCTCATCAGCCTTTTATAGGCACTAAGTCATGCAGGGAAAGGAAGCTCCGTAATTAGCCCTAAGGACAATGCTTGGGCCCCTGGAGAAAGGAGTGCTGAGAAGGAAGGACCCAGGGCTCCCTGCCTGCCCCAGCTGGTGGCACCAGGCACAGGCTAGGCTGGGACCAGGCAGGAGCTGCTCGGAGCTTGTTCCCTTCTCCCTGCAGGCTGCATGCGGGGGCAGGAATTCTAATATTTTTCACCAGCAGCGAATACAGCAGGTGCAGAAAACACCTGCTCTTAGAAGTGAGCAGCCTGTATGAACTGGATGTGATTCGGGCCCAATGTAAAGGACACTGGCTGTCTCAGCACAGGACAATGGCCTGTGCTGGAAATCCTGCCATTAAAGTCACATCCCTTCGTGCATTACTCCTTCTGGTTTTCACAAGTCCCCTATAAAAATGCATATGAGGAAAGAAAAAAGGACAAATGGCTGCATGAGTGGGAGGGAGCCGCAGGCAGAGGAGGATGGGAAGGTCCTAACACCTGCTTGGCAACTTGACCTCTGCCCTAGGCCTCTGCTCATACCCACCGGGATGCTGGGCTCAGCCTTCAGGGACATGCCCCACAGAGGATGAAGACAGTAGAGAGGAGGGGCCAGAGGCTCATAGCTTCCTTCCCACAAGCCTGTGCAGGGCTGCCTTGCTGGCCACAGCACCCCTCCGCCAGACCCACCCTTCTTAGGGGAAGGCAGCAATAGTAAGCGTTTTTTTTCCATTGCACACAAACTAAGATTTGAGGTCAAAAGCTAGCGAGCAGGTGCACACGGGGACTCCAACTCAGACCTCCCTAGCCCTAGAACCTTGGGGGTTAGATAAGGCCAGTAGGTGAGCCCACAGTCCCCTCCCTGTCCCCACGCCTGCTCCCTGTGTCCCTGCTCAGCACTCAGGCTGCTTCCAGTTCCCCTGAGGGTGTCGCAAAACCTTGCTAGAGGCTAAGGAGTCCAGCGCTGAGGGCCTGTTTCAGGCTGTGGGGCGAGGTCACTGGTCTTCCGGCCAGAGCCTTGTCTTCACCTATGAGGGAGGCCACATCAGCAGGGGCCCAGTGACCCGTGACCAGGTGTAACAAGCTTTCTGATCATTCTGATGCACCTGCAGCCTGAGCTTTACCCACTGGGGCAGTGGTCCCCGAGCTTTTGTATTGCCTGCCCTTGCCAAGGGACAAACAGTTGTTCACACATTCAAGAGTTCTGATTACTTATTTTATTTTATAAATTCCACTTATGTACTATTGTTTTAAAGCACCCCCCCCCAAAAAAAATGAGTTAAAAGGATGAGGTCAAGATGAAATTAACAATACTTTAAATGTCTTGTGACCTCCTCTTGGCACAACACCTACTTCAGGCAACATTCGACGTGAATGATTGTGGGTGTAAAGCCATAGTTCAAACAGTCTTCTGGATAATTCCAATTTTGGCCAACTCTGTCAGATCTGCTTTAAGTGCCGTTGTTTTTCCTTCATGTGGTGGCTGACAGCAAGCTCACTATGGCAGAAGGAGGGCCGGCTCTGCGTTTGGGGGTGTTTGCTGTGATTGCCATGTTAGTGTTATCTTCAGTCCCAGGTTTCTTTTCAACATTGTTTTAAAACCGCTCGTCCTTTTTAGGAGAGTTAGCTTACTTAAATATAGATAACAGAATCTCTAAATTCCCGCCAGCGGGCCTGGGTACGTTTTGCTGAAATCCGCGCCCCTCCCTCCTGCCTGCTCTGGGCCCCCCTCCCGGGGCGGTCCGGGGCACCGGAGTCCCCCCGGTGGTCAAGATGAATGAGGCGGCCGAGCTTTCTCTTTCATTTTTGAAGTAAAACATTCATCTAAATAGACGAGCTATTATTGTCTTTCCCCGAGCCCATGGATCATCTTGCGCACCCTCGGGGATGCGCGAACCCCCCTTTGGAGATCCCGGCTCCGGACTGAGCGTCAGGCCCCTCCACTTCCGGCTGCGCAGTCCGTAAGGAGGGCTCGCTCGAGGCGGGTCTGGGGGGCCTCGCGACCCCCATCCCTCCGGGGCCAGTCCTCCCTGTCAGCTGCCGCCCTAGAGGTTTGGCACGGGAGTGTAGGATCTGGCCTGCGGCCACCGCGGCTTGTCCCCGCAGGCCACACGGGGCCCTGACCCCGCAGGCCAGGCCAGACAGCGGCCACCGCGTGGCCTGGCTCAGCCGGGCTTTCCCTGCGGGCAGGGCCCAGCTGGCGGACGACAGCCGGGGAAACACGAGGGAGGGGCTGCTTTACCGGCTTCTTGTGGCATTTCTGAAATCTCATTTCCTGTCGCAATTCCGAAGCAGGTGTTTCTGTTTTTAAGTACGTCTTCAGTTGCTATTCCGGTCGTGCGAGTCGCTAGTTTTTTCCAAAGACTGAACTGCTATTTTTTCCTCTGGTGGAGGCGCAGTGAGCAGCCGCTTCCCTGGCCAGGATCAGCTGGGGACAGACAGAGGCCCCCTAGGCCAGCCCCAGCCCGGGAACGTGGGCACGCTGCACAGACTGAGCTGGCGAGCCCTGAGGAGCAGGGAGCCACCCCTGAGCGGTCACACAGGCTCCTGTTGTGGCCCAAATCATGCACGTAGTGTGCACCTGGCCCACCGGGAGACACCTAGCGAAAACAAGCCAGGCCCAAGCGCTGGCTTGGGGACCTCAGCCCGCAGGGCATTGGGAGTGGCTGGGGACCAATGCAGGCCCAGAAGGAAGCAGTTAAAGAGCTTCTTGGATGAAAAGTGGAACGTCGAATCCAGGAATTTGAGATCTGGGGTCTATGAACATCCTGAGAACCTCCAGACACATTGAGGATGTCCATGACCCCTTTAGGAGAATGTCAATTTTCTTTTGAATGAAAATTTTAAAATTAATGTAAGCATGTTACACATCCTATAAAACATCATCTCGTAACTGAGAGTTTCTAGAGATTTCAGAGCCAAATAGTACTAATTTTTAAAAAGAATGGAGCAGAAGATTTCATTTGTAAACGCCAGCATGGTGTTTGTTCTGTACAAGTGAAATGCTGCAGTTTTCCCTGCAGCAGAACGACATGGAGAAACCACATCCGCACACCACACAGGGTGGCATCACAGGGTAGGCTATTCAGTGTTTGGGGTCAGAAAAATACCATGGCAAGCCACATTAAAGTAAGTGTTCCAGCTTGAGTTTGGATGATTTTTCAGGGAATTTTGGTATTTCCTTTGTACACCGATTTTGGTTTTAAAGTTATGTAAGAGCTATTAAAGTATACAGAGTGTAAATAATTTTATGTTCGTACTTATCGAGGTAATACGATGAGCAAAAAATAATCTAAGACAACCCTGGGGGATCATGAGACTTTTGGTTTCCTTTGTTTAACAGAGGTTTGTATGTGACTCAGATTTAAAACTCATGACTCTCAGATTTGAATCAGATATCCAGAATCATCTGTAAGAAAGGCCAGTGCTGAAGAATTAAGGAGAGGTCTTTTAGGGATTAGGACTAGCCAAGAGGGGACACTAGGGAAGTCTCTTGTCGCTTAAGTGTTTACTAGGAGCTGAGGCTAAGCAGACATGGAAGAGGGTGGAAAGAGGTGAAGCTAACAGCTGGGGAAGAAACAGCAAGCCCTGTTTACTACCAGACACACACACACACACACACACACACACACACACACACACACACACGTTTCCCGGGGAAGCAGCTGCAGACACCCGGGAGGCCACAGCGGGCAGGTGAGGTCATCGCCCTGGGAGTGAAGAAGGGGTGAGGGGTGCGGGGGCTGGTGAAACTTCAAGAGCTCACTAGCCTTCCTTGCTGGTGGATTGGGAGGGTCACAGGGGTTAGGTCTAGGCTGTCTCCGCTGGGAGGGCAAGGGTCACAGCTCTGTCTGGGTTGTTCCTTAGGCTTCCCAGGAACCACAGTGCCCATGGGAAAAAAACAAGAAATGCAGCAATGCAAGAAGTTTAGAGCCAGAAACAGTAAAGTTCATGCAAGTCAATGAAAAAGCCCCTAATGTGACAAGTCTCTGTCTCTGCCAATCGCAGTGTGAGGACCCCACAAAGGAGCAAGTTCAATCCACAGTTCCTCCTGGTGCCTCCAGCAGTTGAGCCAGGAAGTCAGGCGTCAGGACCCCTCGGGACAGAAACCCCAGAGATCTGGTCTTTCTGCCTTCTGAGACAGGAACCTGGCAGAATCTTCTCTCTTGGAAGCGGGTAGTTGATACAGGAAGACAAAATAAGACTGGAAACAGACCCAGACACACTTAAAAACAAATGGAGCAAATGAAGCCCTGGGAGTCGCTTTCTGAAAGCCACACGCTTCAGGACAGCGTGGGTGGGTGTTTCCAGGGAGGACAGAAATCCCCACCAGCACCTTCCTGTCCACAGAGAGTGTACGACCCCACCCAAGTGTATTTGTGCTGGGGCTGCCTAACAGAAAACAGACATTTATTTTCCCACGGCTCTGGAGGCTGGGAGTCCCAGATCAAGGCATTGGCAGGTTTGGTTTCTCCAGAGGTCCCTTGCCTTGGCTTGGAGACGGCCCCCTTCACGCTGTGTGTTCACATGCGCTTTTCTCTGTGCACATGTTCCTGGTGTCTCTTCTTCTTATAAGGACATCAGTCCCACAGGATTACGGCCAAACCTTTATGAATGCATGTAACCTTATTACCTCTTTAAAGGTCCTGTCTCCAAATACAGTCACATTCTGAGGCATTGGGGGTTAAGACTTCAACATACGAATTTGGAGGGGACGCCCAATTCAGTCTATAACACCAATAAAATGATACTGTGTAAGGTGTGGAAGTTCTGGGCCCGAGCTGCGTCCCTGCCAGTGGGGGCGCTGCGGAGCCCCTCGCCTGTGATGGCAGCTGAGAAGACAGCACAGCAGCTCCAGGAATGGCCCATCGCTCACCCTTCCCAGCCCCTGACAAGGATGGGCTGACTCTGACCTTTGGTCCAGACTCCTGTCTTTTGGGCTGCAGGCTGTTGAACCAGCACCGAGCACTCATTGTATCTGTCCTGCTGACCGCGGAACAAAGAGACTATTTTCTCATTGACCTCACGGGCTTGTTCATTGACTTGCATTGAGTCCAGGTAGGCCTCAGTGGCACTGGGCCCCGGGCACCGATCCAAAACCTGCTCAGGACAGCACAAGCCACCTCAGGTGCCCTTTTGGATTATGTTTACTCAGACAATTAAGCAATGTGTGTAGTTTCTGGGCCTGGCTAGCACATGCATCTGACTCCGGATGCAACATCACATGTCATGGGTCCATGAGTCACCTTTCCCAGACAACACAGATGCTCAAGAGCTGTGGGATTTAGGCTACTCTGTTAGCGGCAGTGTTCCATGCCTGCTCAATGGGTCTTTGTCAAGTACAGTACAGTTAATAGCACCAAACTTCCACTCCCAGTAATGACAGAATAGGTAAATCAGACCAACTGTTCCACCAAAGACAACTAGAAAAGCTGGACTACATATAAAAATTACTGAAGGCATCAGAGAGCTCACATGAGAGTGAAAAATGACTGAGCCAAGATCTCTGGAGAGCAGAGACTCAGGTAGATAGGGCAGGCGTCTGGAGCCTGGATGCATTTGCTGATTACACGGAGAGCAGATGAGAGACTGAGCATGACTTTTGGAAGCTTCGTAGGCCGCTGGGCAGGGATACATCACAACAACAGCATAAAAATCAGAAGTGGAGTAAATGGGATTAAAGTTTTTCTAAGGCACTCATATTGTCTGAAAAGAGGTAAATGTACTAATTTCTTTTAGAATTTGATGACTCAAAGAATTATGGTGTAATAACTGTTTGATTGCTAAATATCATGTTTTTTAAAAATATAACTACAAAGTTAAGAGATGAGAAAATTAAATAACTTTAAAAGAAGCAAATAAGGCAGGAAAGAAAAGAAAGGGAACATAGACTAATTGGGACAGAGAACAAATAATAGCATTTAAGCTCAAGTGAATCAATAATTATATTAAATATAAATGGACTAAATGCTCCAGTTAAAATTGTCTGTCTGGATAAAAACAAAACCCAATTATAAGCTTCTTTCAGGAAGCACACTTAAAAAAATACAAAATGGAGGCCGGGCGCGGTGGCTCACGCCTGTAATCCTAGCTCTCTGGGAGGCCGAGGTGGGCGGATCATTCTGAGCTCAGGAGTTCGAGACCAGCCTGAGCAAGAGTGAGACCCCACCTCTACCAAAAAAATAGAAAGAAATT